>WYDF02054227.1:0-11991 GCA_009867245.2 Adranes taylori
CAAAATCAGCGTACACTACAAATGGTACGCGCATCATGTTTTTAAAATCGGAAAATTCCAATACGTTCCCTGGCCTTACATAACCATTACGTAATTTTATTAAATAGGTAGTTGGTAAAACGGTATAGACATGATTGCAATCGAGTTCTTGATGTTTGGTAAGTTTTTCCTGCAAGGCGAAATTTACTAAACATCCATCACAAATAAATTTCGTATAATGATGACTTGAAATTTGAGTACTTAACAATCGAGATAAATTCGAAATTAAAACAAAGTGCGTAATTGATATCCTGAAATTCTTAAGTCTGTCTGTTTAAATGAACTTGCAAACTCATCAATTGAAATTTTTACATGTAAATAAGTAATAAAAATTACTTTAGTTTTGTTTATGTTTTACATTAGAATAATTTGTAGAAGCAGTGACTTTGAACTATTAAGAAAGAATAACAACTTCAATTAAATTAGCTAAATTTAAAAAGAATAAGAAAATAATATATTTTAATAAAATTGGTTCAGTAATTTTCCGTTGTTCATCTTTGAGTGAACAACCTCTATTCAAAAATGATTCTTCATTTTGGTAAAATTGTTCGTTCAAAAATGACGATCTCATTAACCATTTTTTCACTAACTTCTGATGTGTTCTGGTGATGTGGAGTTCACATGATTAATAATGAAAGTTAGTGATGCAGTCTCCAAAATTACTTATTAAAATTAGATTTTGTACTCATGATTCTAATGCAAAGAAATAAATGACACGTTGACAAATTATAAGCTTATTTTTGCAAAAAAAAGAATATCATATGAGAATTATTTTTGAACAGCTACTTATAATAAGAATTTGATTATTGTCCAAAAGAATTCTCTAATCGTACGCATTGAAAAGCATCACTACACTCAACGACTCTATACCGATGGTAAAAGGATTTTCTTCTAATTTAAGTCTTTTTTTGCCATCTATTGGTTCTGAATTTTGCTTTTAGGCAAGTAAAAATTTCGGTTACATTTAAATCGTTGATGTTAATGAACGCAATACAAACATGTATAGACATTTATAAGCCCTTTAGGTTAGTTATAATAATAATAACAATTACTATATTGTTAGCGCTCTCTAGTGGGTAGATATCTTACAGATTAGAATTTTTCAAGTACTAGGTAAATTGTACAACAGGTTCACAGTATCAGACAGAGACGGAATCTACCATTGCTTATGCATTAAGATTGCTCTAATGCAGCGGTTATAAACTTTTTACTTTTCATAATGTTACAAATATTCCAATCAAAGCATTGAACCTAATCATTCATTTGTAAGAAAGCAGACACAATTCGATTTATTTTTGTTAATTACATATTTATTTCCAAAAATGTTTACAATGTCTTTTCTATAAAATAAATGGTGCAGTATAAAAAGAAGTTGGTTAGTGTTATGACAGACTCTCACTCGCAATGCTGCTAATGGAGAGAAACTAATATATTACTACAGAATACAATAACCTCCAGAAATATGAATCTCGGGTGCCAGCTGAGTTAACGTGAGACCGCAAGTTGGAACTGTTCTCTTTGTTCCACCGGTCCTCAGTGGACTAGCGGAGGACACGGCCAGCTAAGTACGTAAGTAATCCAGGAGTTCATGTCCTTGTGGCAGTTGAAAAAGATTCTAACTGCTGATTAATAAAACAGCATTAACGATTTTACAAAATAACTCTTATTTGTATTCATAGACAATATGAACAAAGAAAGAAATATAAATGCAAAATTAAATATTAATACAATAAAATATCATATCTAATCAATATCGCATTCAAAGCGGTTACCGAATAAACAATTGCGATTATATTATAAACAAAACCAAATAAAACATAAGCGGTGCATGTAAAGCAGTGCAATCGTGCGTGATAAAAAATAACAAAACAGCTATAATGTGGAAAGCATGTACAAGTGGTTTATATTGCAATATTGGGGTAAATCTTAATACACAACATGAGTAACGGGAAAGATAGGAATCTTAGGAGACACTACAGGTCACAACACGTAGGTCCTATGCTCGCTGAGTAACTAAACCTAATCCAGGCTAACGTAGGTTATACAGTCCAGTGGGTAGCACGGAAAGGAAACCACTAGAAGTGACAATTACACCCCGGCCAACGTAGGTCTTACCGCTACCGAGCGACTAAAACCAACCCCGGCTAAAGTAAGGTTAAATTATGCGCTCCAGTGGAAAGTACGGAAATGAAACCCCTGTAAGCCACAATAACACGCCAGCTAACGTATGTAGGTGTTATTGCTACCGAGCGACTAAAATCAACCGCGAGTAACGTAGGTTAGAATTATACACTCCAGTTACTACCTGGCCTAGCGGTTACTGTGATCAATAAGGCGGCTCCCACAGGGTGAGGCCTTTCTGTTACACTGCGTTCAGGCTGACTTTTGGCTGCGGTTAGACTGCGATTACACTCCAGTGGAAAGTATGGATAGGAATCACTGTATGACATGTAGCACAGCATCGATCGCCGATATTACTGTTGTCGAGTGACTGAGACTAAGCCCAGCTAAAGTAGATTAGAACCATACACTCCAGTTGTGTAGAAAACTGGTTGATGGTGCGGTAGAAGGAGAAACAAACTTATTCAATATACATGTAATCAATAAAGCAGTATATGATGTATAAAATCGCTTACCAAATGCCTTGTATCACCGCAGAATGTCGCAAGGTGGTGCTCTGCAGCTGCTTCGTTTTGGCTGCTGCTGGGCGTCTTCGAGTTCATAAAATTGGAACCAAACTATTTTAATAATTTCACGGCTATTTATATGGCCCAAGCCTTCGGCCTAATTGCGGTAACATACCTTAAACCATAATACAATTCTATCTCCGTGCGTTATTCACACGCTAACGTATAAGGAGTCAGTCACGCCGCAATAACGACGAGTGGGCACACATATCAATTTTTTCCATCGGACGCTCTTAGCATATTAATAGCATCAATCAGCATAGTGATGCTGTTAATATGTTGTTAATAGCACCAAAATCCTTACTCATATGCTTGCAATATATCCTTAGCAAACGGTGCGCACAACGAAGCACGTTCGTATTTCTAACAAAGGATATGTTTAGATTTAATAACTGGCTATTTCAGTGATGGGCTCTCGGAATTTCAAGTAACATGCTTTGAATTTCAAGTAATATGCTTTGTTACACGCCTTATTGCCCGACAGCCAGGCTAGTGCCTTATTGCCGAATGACCATGTGTTGAAAACATGTGGGGACTGAGGTTGAAAACTATTCAACCTAAAAGTGCTCATAAATTGATCAAACGGCAAAGGGTCATCTGTAGATCCTAAATGTATTGAGCTGAAATTTACATTAATATATACAAATACAAAGGCGGTTGAAATTAATACCTCCTCAAAGTCTTTGTGGAATATGTTTTATAGATGAATAGAAAGCACCGACCGTTCTATCCACTGCTTTGCAGAAAATTACGTTTTCCTGCTTCTTCTGTAAACCGCTGTTTTTCTTGACAAAATTAGGTTATTTCAATACCATTTGGATTTTTCTCTGAGAAGTTTACTCCTTCAGCAATTACAGTTTTTCCTATTTTCAATTTCAATCTTAATCCTAGAGCTAAACTAAGGAATTTACGTTTACAGGCAACATAGCTTCTCTCTACGAAAAGTTTTTTATGTAACTCTACTGTTGCTTTAGAAGTCATATCTATAACAATTGCTTTGAATAACATTGCTCAACACATTGAATTGCATTTTATTTCATGTTTTTTTTTTAATTTGTCACACACACACACACACAACTCTGTGTGTTTTTTGTTATTTGTTTCATTTTATAGTAAAATTACGTGGAATTTTAGAAAAACATTAAATGAAACCATGGACCTCCACCATATTTGTCACGTTAAGTTTACCATGACTTAAACAGAATGCTAGATTTTTTCTTACTAAGTTTATTTAATACCTCGTCCACGAAACAAAACTGTATAAAATTAATCACTATTTGAGATTGCATACTTGTCAATTAATAACTAAATATGAACACGTTGCTGTCATATGCGTTGTTGTCATCTTCAGAGCACTTTTCTTTTTTCGCGATTGACTTTACTATTATATTCTATTTTTTATTTACTAGGAAATATCAAGTGATCCAAATGCCCTGCTTTCGGTTTTATTAGTACGATTTGTTGTACCACTTCTAATGCTCGCTACTCAGAGTTCCCTATTATCAATTTATCTCCCATATATTG
The DNA here is from genome assembly GCA_009867245.2 of Adranes taylori. Classification (NCBI taxonomy): domain Eukaryota; kingdom Metazoa; phylum Arthropoda; class Insecta; order Coleoptera; family Staphylinidae; genus Adranes; species Adranes taylori. The sequence continues at coordinate 4,251 of WYDF02054227.1, forward strand.
AATAAAATTTTATTCCTAATACGGTGTTATGACTATACAGATTACTGTACTCCTAATTAATCAGTACGCAGTGTTTGCTCTGTTTGCAGTACGCAGTTCGCAGCAATAACCGAAATACAAGTATGCTTCATTTAAAATGCACTGATAGAATTTGAGGTGCAACGTTTAAGTAAATATTCGCATCAACAAAAAGCAATAACCGAAATACAAGTTTGTCTGATTTAAAATGCACTGACGGAATTTCAGATACAACTCTTTAAGTAAAATTTTCAATGAACAAAAGGCACTAACCGAAATAAATGTTTGTCTGATTTAAAATGCACGGAAGGAATTGCAGTTGCAACGCTTAAGTAAACATTGGCATCAACAAAAAGCAATGACCGAAATACAAGTATGTCTGATTTTAGCTGCACTGAAGGAGTTTCAAATGTAACGCTTAAGTAAATATTCGTATCAATAAAAAGCAATAACCTATATACAAGTATGTCTGATTTGAAACATACTTGAGGTGCAACGGTTAAGTAAATATTCGCGTCAGCAAAAAGGAATAAGCGAAATACAAGTATGTTTGATTTTAGATGCGCTAAAGGAATCGCAGTTGCAACGCTTGAGTAAATATTCGCATCAACAAAAAGCAATTACCGAAATACAAGTATGTCTGATTTAAAATGCACTAACGGAATTTGAAATGCAACGTTTAAGTAAATATTCGCATCAACAAAAAGCAATAACCGAAATACAAGTATATCTGATTTTAGATGCACTAAAGGAGTTTCAGATGAAATGCTTAAGTAAATATTCGTACCAATAAAAATCACTAACCAAAATACTACTTTCTCTTATTTATAATACACTGAAGAAATTTCAGATGCAACGCTTAATCAAATATTCGCATCAACAAAAAGCAATAAGCTAAATACAAGTATGTCTAATTTTAGATGCCCTAATGGAGTTTCAGATGTAACGCTTAAGTAAATATTCGTATCAATAAAAATCACTAACCAAAATACTACCTTCTCTTATTTATAATACACTGAAGAAATTTCAGATGCAACTCTTAAGTATATATTCGCATCAACAAAAAGCAATAAACTAAATACAAATATGTCTGATTTTAGCTGCACTAAAGGAGTTTCAAATGTAACGCTTAAGTAAATATTCGTATCAATAAAAAGCAATAACCGAAATACAAATTTGTCTGATTTAAAATGCATTAAAGGAATTTCAGGTAAAACGCTTAAGTAAATATTTGCATTAACAAAAAACAAAGACATAAGTATGTCTGATTTAAAATGCACTAACGGAATTTGAAGTGCAACGTAAAAGTAAATATTCGCATCAACAAAAAGCAATAACCGAAATACAAGTATATCTGATTTTAGATGCACTAAAGGAGTTTCAGATGAAATGCTTAAGTAAATATTCGTACCAATAAAAATCACTAACCAAAATACTACTTTCTCTTATTTATAATACACTGAAGAAATTTCAGATGCAACGCTTAATCAAATATTCGCATCAACAAAAAGCAATAAGCTAAATACAAGTATGTCTAATTTTAGATGCCCTAATGGAGTTTCAGATGTAACGCTTAAGTAAATATTCGTATCAATAAAAATCACTAACCAAAATACTACCTTCTCTTATTTATAATACACTGAAGAAATTTCAGATGCAACTCTTAAGTATATATTCGCATCAACAAAAAGCAATAAACTAAATACAAATATGTCTGATTTTAGCTGCACTAAAGGAGTTTCAAATGTAACGCTTAAGTAAATATTCGTATCAATAAAAAGCAATAACCGAAATACAAATTTGTCTGATTTAAAATGCATTAAAGGAATTTCAGGTAAAACGCTTAAGTAAATATTTGCATTAACAAAAAACAAAGACATAAGTATGTCTGATTTAAAATGCACTAACGGAATTTGAAGTGCAACGTAAAAGTAAATATTCGCATCAACAAAAAGCAATAACCGAAATACAAGTATGTCTGATTTTAGATGCACTAAAGGAGTTCAAGATGTAATGCTTAAGTAAATATTAGTATCAGTAAAAAGCAATAACCGAAATACAAGTTTGTCTGATTTAAAATGCATTGAAGGAATTTCAGATGAAACGCTTAAGTAACTATTCGCATCAACAAAAATCAATAACCAAAATACAAGTATATTTAATTTAAAATGCACTGAAATAATTTCAGATGTTGCGCTTGAGTAAATATTCGCATCAACAAAAAGAAATAACCCAAATATAAGTATGTTTGATGTAAAATGCACTGAAGGAATTTCACTTATGTGTCCTACCAACAACAGTATTAACAGCTATCGTCCTAAACTTTCATACTACATGTGAACAATTTACCAACAACAGGCAACATATGTCCACAATACAAAAAGAGACTACAATTCAAGTTATAATCATAAAACATAGAAATGCAAACAATTCCTAAATATTATAAACTGTAAATAAATATTATAAACTACAATTAATCAATTTATTCTAGACTAAACAGGTAGGCGGTATAGCGCCTCGTACTATCACAGACTCAAGATTTCATCACAATATTATTACATAGCAATGTTTTTACCTACCTCTCCCTTTCGGCTTCCTCTTTCTCTGGAGGATTCCCTTGAATAAGGCCACAACAATGTTCCAATTCTTCTCTCCATCTAACATCACTTCCACAGCGTTGCCTACACTTAGTCTCTTGCCCACTTGCGTTTCCGCCCTTTTTCCCAAGTCTTAAAAGATCTCACATGCGAAGTACGTGTGCTCAGCATCGTCGATATAACCCATTACAGTCCTAAGTAAATATGCGTATCAATAAAAAACAGTAATCGAAACACAAGTACGTCCGACTAAAATGCACTGAAAGAATTTCACAGTGTTTGCTCTACTTAATCCCTACCAGGCTTGTACAAATCCCCTATAACTTATAGAACTCATTTTATTCGCTAACTAGTAGCGTCAACATGTTAGTTTCGCATTAACAAAAAGCAATAACCGAAATACAAGTATGTCTGATTTAAAATCTACTAAAGAAAATGCAGTTGCAAAGCTTCAGTAAATCTTCGCATTAATAAAAAGCAATAACCGAAACACAAGTATGTCTGATTTAAATGCACTGAAGGAATTTCAGATGCAACGCTTAAGTAAATATTAGTATCAGCAGAAATCAGTAACCGAAATACAATTATGTCTAATTTAAAATTCACTAAAGGAATTGCAGTTTCAACACTCAAGTAAATGTTCAGTTCTGAAACGTTTAGTCTGAAACGACAGATTAATATAACATTCTAAGTTAGTATATAATATTTTAGCTTCACAACTACCTAGATTGATTGAAAACAATACTTTAAGAACATCACAACAGTTAATCAAATCCACATCGATTCCGTGATGTTCTTGGCCAAAACATACAGCCATACTTAGGACGCCTTTGCATTAAATACGTTGTGGTCTTTATAAAGTTGATAAGTATGATATTGGACTCACATGCTTTATGTTTGTTCCTGCTTGCGCTTCCAAACAATATGATCACCATCTAGATGTCTGGAACTCAAGAAATTGAGAACCACTGCTAAGTTTAATCCAAGGAGAGTTGATTTTTTAGCATTTGAGATTAGCGCGATCATAGGTATTGCTGCAACGACTTAACTCCGCTATCAGAACAAACGTTGTTGGTACATACATATATTTATTTATTTACCTTCAGTTCGATAGTGTATTGCGTTCGGCTACGTTAGGTTAACGATGTTGTTTCCAACAACGCGCGCATGTTATTACGCGATTATTTAGTAATTTTCGTAGCCTTGGCCGGTAATACAGTTAGCAAGGTTATTAATTTTTAGTTTTATTAAAATTTATAAAAATATTATTTTTATTCAGATCTTATTTTCGTTTTAATTACTACGTGTTTGAAAACAGTTAATTATGGAATATTGTGCGACGCTGTGCGTTTTAGGTGCAATTTAACTCATATAACTTGTAAACTACGATTTAGTCTAATTATTTAGCTTTAACATATAATCGATTTTACTTATATTCATTGTTTTGACAGCTTTTTTTAAGTTTCAATCTTCGCCTGCTTTTCTTTTTCCGTTTCGAGTTACCTTCGAAATCAGTTTAAGATGTTCCTTAAAACTACTATTAGGTACTTACTCATTTAATGAAAATTTTGCTTTCATTTACACTAAATGGATTAAGAAAATGTAATCTTGATTTTGAAAAATAACATGAGAAAAATCGCTCATTGTTACATAACCCTTTGCAGTCGGATTTTTTTTAAATTTGTCCATGGATAAGCTTTAGGACATTAGACATTTTAATTGAAACATAATAAACCCAACAACAGGCTTGAAAGTTTATATTTAATTTTATTGACAAATTTAAAATTAACAAAGAAAAGTCAGTTATGATTCGTTTAGAACAGTGGTGGTCCGTGACATTTTCAAGAGGAGGTGCTGTAATATAAATAAACTCAAATATATAAAAATTTGAGTACTCACTTTTTTTACAGTCTACAATTTTTCGTCACACAAAATTTTTCTATTACTTTTTTATTGAAATCTTTTATTTGAGAAATCATGTGTTTTTCTCTATGGAAAACATTTAGTGTAATGAATAATTTATATGTAATTGATCCAGGTTTTCAAAAAGTAGGTAATAAATATTTTGTTATAACAATTTTCAATTGTATAAAAGCTAATTGGATAGCTTTATAATTTTTTTCACAAGTTGCATGGAGATTTAAATTTATATTTTTTACATTTCCATTATTTGATTATAGAAGAACTAATATTGAAGAAATGGTTTTACTTCTTAATGTGAGCCATAATAACGTTCACGTATTTCAATTTAAAAACAGCAACATTCGCTTGCTGGATTATTTTTGCATTATTTTAATGAATACACACGTAATAAATATAAACAATCAAATATCTATTGTCTTTTGTTTAATAATTTAGTGCGTTTTGATTTGATTATTTGTTTATACATCAATAATCAAAGGCAATGCGTCAATTATTTCGATTATTCATTCATCATTCATGCGAGGATAAACATAGTTTTTTTTTGTATTAATCTCTAGCAGCGGTTTCCAACTTTTTTCACTCGCGAATTTTTCACTTTATCTTTTTGGTATTGAGATTTCCATTGAAGGTATCTGGGTTAGGGATTCATCTAGACTAGGACTTCTTGAAGGGGATCTGGCTCATATATTCTATATTATGGATATTTTTCCATAATATAGAATATCCGCGCTCTGTTTGTCCCATTCCGTCTCATGTTCTTCGCTCTATGTGCAACTTTCCCTTTAGTTATTTTTGATACAGGTTCTACCACTTCGATGTTTTCGTATTCATAACACACTCATTATCGATCATAATATTTCTTCCATTGTCTTCTATATTTTCTCTCCGATTAGTTTGTTCTAAACCAGATATTTTAGAGTTTGTCATCACCATCATCTTGGTGCTATAGCCCTACAAGGGCATGTACCTTCTCTAGCTCCTTACGACATTCTGTACGATTCTGGCACTCTGATTTCCAATTAGGGGCCCCAACACTTCCTACATCTTGCTATACATCATTCACCCATGCAATCCGGGGCCTGCCTCTACTTCTGCTGCCGATGGGTTGGGCCCCGAGAATTTCCTTTATCGGGGTATTTTTACGTGCTCGGGCTACATGTCCTGGCCATCTTAACCTGTTTAGTTTTATAACAGTTATTATATCTGGTATGTCTCCGTCTCCTTACTCCATTCTCACAAACGCCCCCAAATATTGCAGAGTACTTTTCTTTCAACGCTTATTAGCGCATTTTCATCTAGCTTGGAAATGTTCCAGCCCTCCGATCCATATGTTAACATGAGGATTATTAATGTTTTGTATATTCTTGTCTTAATTGTCTACGATACACGTTTATTCGTGAAGCACTTGGTTAACCCATGATAACATCTATTGGCCATTACTATTCTTCTCTTAATTTCAACAGTATTGTTATTATCATCTATTAGAGTGCCCAGATAGGTCAATTCTTTAACCACCTCAAAGTTGTAGTTGTCAACTATCATGTTTTGTTCTACATTTCTTGCTCCGATTTTAGCTATTATTGGCATAAATTTTGTTTTAGTTTCGTTGACTTCCATTCCCATCATTTCCGCAACAGTTATGAAGTTTGAAAAGGCTTAGGCCTATCTGCATAGGCTTATTGAAGATGGTCCCCCCCTGCATTCCAGGCCTGCGTCACACAACTTTTTCCAATGCGATATTAAAAAGTTCACACGCCAGCGCATCTCCTTGTCTTACTCCTCTATATGTGGCGAAAGATTGTGAAATATCGCTTTGTATTTTCGCAGATGAGACGATAATAGTCAGTCATCTTTACCAGGCACATGAGTTTCCCTTGCATTCCTAGCTGGTTCATTGTCTCGTATAGTTTAGGCCTCAGTATCCTATCATATGCAGATTTAAAGTCCACAAACAACTTATACATATCGATGGTATATTCTCGAGTTTTCTCAAGGATTTGTCGTAAAACAAAAATTTGATCTATAGTGGAGCGTCCAGGTCTAAAGCACGCTTGATATTCGCCAAGGTATTTTTTCTGTGTATGGTTTCAACCTATCATTCAGGACATTGGATAGGATTTTGTAACAAGTATTAAGTAGAGTTATTCCTCTGTAGTTTTGGCACTCCAACTGGCTTTCTTTCTTCTGTATGGGGCATATCAACCTCAAACTTCATGCGTCCGGAATCTTATCTTCTGGCAAGACTTTACCAGAAGAGATAATAATTTTATGGATTGTTTGGCTTAATACCTCTCCACCATGTTTGAACAGTTCAGTCCGAAGACCATCGCTGCCTGGAGACTTGTTGTTTTTTAGTCTTTTTATGACTGCCCTTATTTCTTCATTTGCTGGAGGTTCTTCATGTTCTATATTAACAGATGTCAGATCTGTATTGATCTTTGTCAGATCCTTGTGGATTTCCTAGCAAGTGCTGTAAATGCCTAACAAGTGCCCACCTGCACAAAATGTTTTTCTTATTAGATATTATATTAACATCCTTTTCCTTAGACAGTTTATCCTTGGTTTGAATTCCTTCTTTATGTTATTAACTTCTTGGTAGAATTTCCTAGTATCATTTAGTTTTAAGTTATTATCTAGTTGTTCTTATAGTCTATTTTCGTCCTCTCGCTTCTTTCTTCTATGTAATTGTATATTTATCGATTGCTGCTCTTGTTCCGTGCTGTTTCTTGATCTTATATGTCTCATTTTTCTGGACTGTTACAATCCTATATTCCTCATAGAACCAGTCATTTTTTTCTGCTTTTAGTAGTACCTAGGACTGCTTCTGAAGTCTTCAGTGATTCTTTGCAATTAGAGTTTCGTATGGTTCAGTTCCTCACACATTCTCTTCTATGCCCTCTTCTTTAGTGTGTCTTATTTTTCTTCATACAATTCTCTATTTCCTCTGATATTCGTTGTCCTAGGATCTGAAAATACCATGCTTTGTTCCACATTTCTTCTGTTTTACTTTGTGGATAATCTGTGCTTTTCTTTCAATCTATATTTTCAATGCCGATCTTGGTTATTCACTTTTTAATTAACTTTGTAATAAAAAAAACATTCCTCACAACAAATAATTTTTTACGTAGTTTTCATTTTTTTATCTGTCATATACCATATAGCGGAACCGGGGCAGCACCGAATACTTAACGTTTAACATTTTT
>WYDF02054238.1:0-11991 GCA_009867245.2 Adranes taylori
TGTCTGATGTTTAGAATTTGTTCTCGAGTTCCTCGACCTTTCACAAAACCCGCCTGCTCAGGAGCAATTTGCCTAGATACAATATAACTAACTATAAAATATATAAAATAAGATTGAAAGTATAATATAGAAGTATAATATGAAAGCTCTTCTTCTTTCTTAGGAACCTCATTTCCGTGACAGAAGTCTACTCTCTAAATTTTTTTTGTATTGTCCAGATCCGTACATCAGTGTTGGAAGATATACTAATTTGTATATTCTCATTTTTATTTTTCTGCTAACTGCTCTCTTTCCTATAATAGTATTATTGGTATTGTAGTATAGATTGTTAGCTTTATGGTATCTGAAATCATATGATTTATTTCACCATCCATTTTCCCTTCTGATGTCAAAATATTCAAACTGCTAAACCTGTTCTAAGATCGTATTGTGGGATCGCGGGTGCCACATTCGATATTAAGATCTTTTTGTTCCTTCCTGGTGAAGTGTATAATTTTGTTCTTACTAGTATTGATATCCATCCCTCTGTTCTGGAATGCCCATCTCCATTCTGTTACTGCACTCTAGTTTATCTAAATTTTTCACCAGAAGAACGCTATGATTTGCATGCGAACGCTACTTCGCCTCTTACTTTCTTTGATAATTTGGTCCATGAATATTATAAAGGAACTAGATTCTACTCAAGGGTAGTCTGGTTCTTCATTTGCAAGAGTAAAATATTGGGTATCAGAGTTAAAACGAGGCCATGCGAGTTCCCAAGACGAAATTCGTAGTGGTCGACCAAATGAGGCGAACACGCTAGAAATCGTGATGAAAATCCACCAAATGGTATTGGTTGACCGTCGATTGCAAGTTCACAAGCTAGCAGATAAGGTAGGCATTTAAAAACGTGCTGCACATCGCATTATGACAGAGAATTTGGACATGAGAAAGCTGTGCGCAAGATGGGTGGCGCAATTACTCACAAAGAATGTTTGAATCGAGTGTTTGCAATAAAGCCGAGTTTTCGCGTTGATTCATAACCATGGATGAAACATGGTTACATCCCTTCACACCTGAGATGAAGGAACAGAAACAATGGTCTGAAAGGGGAGAATCGGCTCCATACATGGAGAAAACAGTTTAATCTGCAGGCAAGGTCATGGGGTCAGTTTTTTGGGATACGCTAGGTATAATTTTTATAGATTATCTTCAGAAAGGAAAAACATTCAACTGCGAGTATTATGTGAACTTATTCCAGCGTTTGAGTAATGAATTCAAGAGAAAAACGGCCGCATTTGGCTAATCAATGCATCCGTTCTTTCATCAATGAGTTAGGGTTTGGATTTGCTTCCTTACGCACCGTATTCGCCAGATTTAGCTCCCTCGGATTATTGTCTGTTTCGAAACTGCGGTTTCGAAACAGCGGTTGATGACTATTTTGAGGAGCTCGACGATTCTCACTATAAACAGGGTATCGAAACTATAGAACATCGCAGAGAAAAGCATATTCAGCTAAAAGATGGCTATGTAGAGAAATAAAGATATGTTTTCCCAAATTTTTTATGATTTCTTTGTTAGATCGGATACTTCTGGGGCTACCCTCCTAAGTTTAAACGCAGTATTTGATTAAATGGGTTTTAAGAGTTAATGCAATAGCTGTGTTACAGTCGATGCTATAACAAAATCTTTTTAAATTTTTTACGACGATCAAGCAAAGATTTGGTATACCATCAAATAAAAAACAAGTTGTTTCACTAGTACGCCAAACTCATCTAAATAAATACCAACCTCATATATAACAATTTTTTTTATTCTTTATTTACTATTATTATATTTGCTTCCGTAGTATTTTAATGCAAAGTTTATCAAAGTTCTAATTTAAGTAAAATATATTTATATATATATATATAGCCACTTGTCGTGAAAAATTGTGATGGCGGCCACATCTGTCATCCTCCAAAGGAATGCTGTAAGCAGGGATGCTGTTATCCAGCTGATATGTCTGTTTATCGACCACCTACAATTCCAGCAACAAATATGCTTTCCCCGCTTTTTGTTGGACACTGGTAAATTATATATTTTTTCTTTTATTTAACTGTCTTGTGTGAGATACCATATTTTATTTGATTACAATACAAAAGTTGTAAGTTTTTAATGGAATCTAATGTCTCATTGAGAAATTTTAATCTGTAAAGTATCTAACTTCTTATGTGCTTACGAATATAGTATCTTAAGATTTGATTTATAAACTTTATTTATTATTACTATTTGATCCTTCAATTTATTTTTTGTAATGTAATTACTTTCAATGCATGTAGTTAATTAAACTTTCTACACTTTATAATTTTTTTGCGTTAAATTATTCTGCTTAATTGCATACTATATCTTATTATACTTTACGTTTTTTTTTTGGCTTTGTTCATTTTCATATGCAAATAAGTTAAAGTTTAGTCCATATTTTCTATATAAGTACTGTGGATTGCAAGAGAGTATTAATTAGTGTTCGTAACAGATCTTGTTACTTAAATGTACAAATAAATAATTGTCGCAGAGAAAAAACAATAGAATAATCAACTAATAGATTCCTGAATATGTATTGAAAAAATACTAATGAAGAATTATATTTTTTTCCGCATCCTTGCCTATGCAATTTGCAAACTTTATTCTCTGTATAATTATTTCAATATAAAATTTATATGTACATCATATCAATTAACTGTTACGTTAACAAATTAACCAAATTTATATTACATAAAGTAGGTATATCTATTTAGGACTTTCCAAAGAAAGCTTTGAAATTTAACTACGAGGATAATAACAAAAATTTAGGACACGATTTTCATGGTTGTTATTAAAGGGACATTATTTACAGCAAGTGTTAGTGGTTAGTTTGGTACATTGTTTTTGGTACTTTGTGTTCGGAGTCTTAGAGCAAATACTTAAAGCAAATTTTTCAGTTAAATAAAACCAAGTGTCCCAAACTCCATTGCGGCACACTTTAGACAACTGGAGGAGTAAAGATTAGTGGAAAGCGCTTTTCAAACCTTTGATTTGCGGATGATACTCTTCTAATAGCTAACAGCACCGAAGAGCTTTTAGAGTTTCTTCAAAAACTGGAAGACGTAAACCGAGACTACGGGCTCAAAATAAATACCAACAAGACAAAAGTCATGATAGTAGACCGAGATAACGAAAATCGAAGACAACCTACAAAAATATGGAACTTTGAAGTCGAAAAATTTGTGTATTTGGGCTCTATGCTCCAAAATGCGAATTGGATAAAACTTGCGAATTGATAAAATTAACAAAAATTTGAAAAGATCGAAATATCACTAGTAAAACGAAGGCAAGACTCGTAATCGCCCTAGTTTATCCCATTTTTTCGTACGCTTCAGAGACCTGGGTAATGTTTTCCGACGACAGGAAAAGAATAGGTGCGTTTGAAATATGGGTCTGACGCAGGATGCTGCGAGTTTCATGGACGACTAGAAGAACAAATGTCGCCATCTTAAATGAGGACAAACCCGAACAAAGATTGTCATCTATGACATGTGGACGAATTTTGAAATTTTTCGAACACATCTGTCGACATGATAGCATGGAATACTTGCTGTTCAGGAAAACCGGAAGGGAAAAGAAAACGGGGCCGATCCCCAACTAGGTAAACAGATATTATTTTGAAACTAACAGAAACAAGTTTCACTAAAGCCGGTCGCCAAGCGAACGATCGACAGACCTGGAGATTCACTGTTAAACGAATAATACAGAGATTAGAAGATTGCCTTATTCAACGTCAACTTCCACACGTCGGTTACGACGTTGGACGAAGAAGAAGATAAGGATCAGTAATAATTTTTCTAAAAATTCTTAAATAACAGGTTCAAACAATAGACATGCTTGTTTGTTTTCATCAACTACTCGTAAGTATGGAGTTGCGGAGATTATTGGAATGGAACTTTTTGGTTTCATATAGTAATCAGAAAACCAATGCAGTATTTTTCTTTTTTGTTAAATTTATGTGCATGTACAGAGAAAATATATGTGGTTATTTACCATTATCTATACCCTAACTAACCATTGATATAAATTTGTTTGATCATTTTCTTAACAGTAAGCCGTCCTTTGTTGTGAGCCTCAGATATAGAGATTCAGAGACTCAATTGATTTGCTGGTGGCCTACTTGACTATGTATTATTTAAGTCACGTGATGGATAGATAATTTTTAAACATTTTACAGCAGTGTAGCATTGGCGTTATCCTCATTAAAGATTGCTTTGAAATAGCTGCAAAAATTGTGTCTAGAATCAACAAAAAATAATGATTACTGCTTAAAAAACCATAACAAATTAAACTTTCATGAACTTTCATTTGCAATTTAGCTTTAACTATAAGTTTATCATAATGCGTAGATTGAGGAAATCGAGACAAATGTTGATGATTATGTAAATTTCAAGAAAATTCAATTAAACAGGATGAATGTGCAATGAAGAATTACTTCAATGTCAGAAAATGTAAAGGACAAATTATCATCTTATTCAAAGAAGAATGACTCAATGTCAGACAATGTAAAGGAGCAATTAACATCTTATTTGAAAAACCCGCCTACTTATCATTGGCTGTTGACGAATCAACTGACATTACTTCCACAGCCCAGTCATTAATATTTGCACTTGAAATAACGTACGATTTTGAGGTGAGGTAGCGATATCTTCGTTGGGATTTTGGAGCAGCGTTCCAACATCGATTTAGATCTAACAAAGTATCAGGATTTTACGACAGAGTTCCTTTTATGATTGGAGCTAATTCTGAATTGGTTATACTTTTGAAATGGCGGCCACCATAATGATGGGTTGTTACACTTCTACTGAATCATTCACCAGAAGAACTTATGCCCTCCGAGATTTGGATTTTAAGACGTCATGAAAGTTGTGGTTTTAACAATTACCCCTCGCAGCCTTAATCTCCGCCAGTTAAAAAAAATTCTTGAACACATTGAAAGCGAATATGGTAATTTAATTTGTCACATAAAAGTAAGGCGGCTAAGTCGAGGTCAAGCTAAGTCAAGGAGTTTCTAAATTTAATAGATGAAGTTTTCATGAATGAACGAAAGCAAATAAACCTCTGAAATAAAAAGTCCCGATTGGTTATGTGACTTAGCTTTACTGGCTGATATTACTAATTATTTATACGTTACATATGTGACTTGAAGGCAAAGATTGAGTACTCAATATTATGACTACATTTTGTATTAAATGCATGTAAAAATGAACAACAGTGTAGCGTTGTAAATGCTTTTATTCGCCTTGTTGGCTAAATGACAGCAGTTAAAATTTGTTTTAGCGTATCTAGTGATACAAGTACTGGTAATGGTGGAGTAACCTTCTTAGCATAACGGGTGCTAGAAAATAGAAATACACTGCTTGACATCTAAATTTGAAATCTCCTCTTCATTAAAAAATCAGTCTGTGTATATGAAATTCTATGGTAGAGTTACTGTAATACAAATACATAATTTTTGGATGTACTGTTATCAATGTTATGACTTGGCATTTTGAAATAATTTGACCCTTAAACATACATACATTCAATTGGTTCTCATGATTACTTATCAATAACACGTTTGTGTTGTCGCGGCTAAGAATTGACACCGTTTTACATGTGGACTTTTGTACGCATAAAATGCGAGCTAGTATTATGCTATTTTGCTACCTATCTTATTAGCACCGTTATATTAAATATCAGCATTATAAAGAACTTTATTACAAATAAGAATTTTAATAACGTTTGAGATTAATAAGGATGTCACTTTAGTTACGATATCAAATATTTTAAACTAATGTTTCAACTATAGTTTCAATGTTTCAACTACAAGGGGATTTCTTTATTACAGGGGTTAGAGAGTTACTTTACTAATGACACCTTATTGTGCTGAACATAAAGATAAATTAAATAAGAAATATAATTCTATAAATCCTTCTCTGAGCCTTTTCTACTGTCCTACTTGGGTATTATATTACTTATGTAGTGAATTTTCCTGTTAACTTAAGTTATATAACTTCTGGGCATTCTCGTCATTATCATCAAGACACTCTCAACAAGAAATAAAATCAGATGCTTTTTTGGGGATATCTCGGAGTATAAGTACCGTGGTTCTCATCTTCTGAAACTTGCTTGTAATTTGGGAAAATGGATATAACGGAGGATTCAATTAGGTTTGAAACAAGTTTGTTGTTTAACTACTTAAACAGGGTAATGTCTGGAGAATACAGATTCATCGAATCTGCAGTCTCCTTATTTCAAACCTAATTGATTCCTCCGTTATATCCATTATCCTAATTACAAGAAAGTTTCTGAAAGTTCAATATGAATTTCAAAATTATATGTTGCAGACAATGATAACTTGACATTTGCCTTCAAGGATCGTTTTTCTGGTTTTCGAAACCGATTACTAGATTTATTTATTAACCTTTTTCCCATTTTGTCCGAACAGACACCCAAATCACTACGACTTGCACTCATCGACATACAAAAGGAAACTTTTTCATTAATTATTATTATCAAATCAAAAAACAGGAATTTTTGGGTAGGCTAAAATAAGTTTCAAATTTTTTTTGGCGGCTCCACCTAGGTAGTCATGGTGGATCTATGTGGGTCTTGGTCTTAACAAGTGTGTGCATTCCTGCTCTAATACCTCCACGGATTCGGGCCGCTACTCCATTTTGTTCTACGTTTGCTACATCACTGTTGTATAGAACCTGGTTAAAGATTTTTATATTTTTATTCTGTTTATTTTGCAACATAAAAATGCTCGTGCATGAGAATATACATGGTTGGGCCCGAATTCGCTTATCTTATTATAATAAAGTACTTAAACACTAAAATGATGTACGCAATAACAGGTTGATGTAAGTTTTGTTTATTGTTCTAATATTCGAACTAAAGATAATTTGATTTTTGGTAATTAATATGTTCTGTAGTTGGGTCCGGCTTATTAATGTGACGAAGATGGTGAAACAAATTGTTGAAAATAATAAAATTGTATGGCTTAGAAAAGGAATTTGTGTTGATGTCGGATTTCTTCGCTGTCGCCTAATTGGAAGGATCCTCTGTGGTGATGTTCACGTGCCTCTGGTGTTGAATCTCTGCTATCTCCGTTGTCTCTGTGTGTAGATGGTTGTTTGACTCTTCCTCTGACGCTGACTTCATGGTTTTTCCATTGACGGAGATTTGTCAAGGAAGGGTTATAGATGATTGATATGAGTGAGATAAAAGAATTAAAGATTAGAAGATGGTGATGATGCTAGGAGAACGACAGTTTCAGCCGAAAATTATGATTGTAGAATTATTGTTGATAACTGTAGATTATTTAATTTACTTTAAATAATAATAAGTGATTTCTCACTCTAAAGAATAAGTTAGTATCTAATGGAGAATTCAGCTAGTTAAGGTGTGCGATTTCTCACTCAACAGCAACTAACTTCAGACCCAAAATTCGTCTGAGGAAAGCTAGTTTGAGTGGCTCTTTTTATGCGAAGAAGCTGCTTTCTGGGAAGAAGCTGCTTCTGGAGTATTGCCGGAGCCGGTCGCGTCTGTTGCAAAAAAGGAGAAGCTTGAAAGAAACGTCTGCTATAAAATTTTTCGGAACGTTGTACTTCCGACCAATCGAAAATTTCATCCTGGTACGTTAAGGAATTTATGGATCAAAGTTGCATTATTTTGTTGACGAAAACATAAGTGGTGGAATGTATGATCGGTCGTAGTAGCAATCCTACTCCACCAAAATCTTAGGAGCACTGCATTAAAAGCCCCTTCTGCCAAATGTATGCAATTATCATCCAAACGGATTGGTCGAAAGCACAAAAGTGTGCAGAGCTTAACGGTTTATTGCAAATTAGGTGGTGGAAATCGTTACGCTTCTGGTAAAACTTATTCAGTTAACAAACAAAAAACGATAATAATTAAAATGATCGCTCTCGCCGAATGATTTAAAATGCGAGAAATATTCTACACACATAAATATATACTTGAAAGCTACCGACATGACTCGATATCTTCGTATAGTTAGCAGCGGCATGGAATGAAATAAGTTGTCTAGTTTTATGTTTAGCGCGGTCTTATTTGTCAGCTTGATCGGATGATGCTACCGTGGGAAGAGATAGTAGATGGGATTGGGGCCTTCTAGGCCCATTTGCATAATTTATTCCATACTTCATACAAAACAGATTCACTCGATATTGATTGATGAAACTAGTTACGTGACGATGACGTAACATGGCGGGAAATTTGAATTTTTATTACTTTACCTTTAATTTTTTTTGAGTTGCTAACAAGTAAATACAATATTTTTTTTAATTTGAATTTTGGGCTGACAGCGTCTGCTTGGTGGGACTCCTTGGTGAGGTAGTGCTTTTACACCTCTTGTCCCCTTGTGACCTTCGAGACCCCATCCGGACCCTCTGGGATTCCTCGGGAGCCCATACAAACCCTTCTGGAACCCTTCGGGATTTTGGGGACTCGAATTTATCTAGATTTAGCGGGAAATTTGAATTTTTAATACTTTAATTTTGATTTTTTATTTGTAGTTTGATCCACTTAAGGTGGGTACCTTGACCTTCACCTTGGATTGGTTGGGGTCCCAAGGGGTCCAGAGGAATGAATGCACTACCCCACCAAGGAGTTCCTCAAGCATGCGCTGCCAGCCCAATATTCAAATTAAAAAACAAATATTGTACTTACCTGTTAGCAGCACAAGAAAAGGTAAAGTAACAAAAATTCAAATTTCCCGCCATGTTACGTCATCGTCGCGTAACTAGTTTGATCAATCAATATCAAATGAATCTGTTTTGTATGAAGTCAGGAATAAACTATGCAAATGGGCCTAGAACGTCCCAATCCTATCGACTATCAGTTCCCAATCCTATCTACTATCGCTTTTTGAGATTTTTATTTTAAGCGTTTAATCTTTATTTTATCAACTTATATTTATTTTCTCGATTTAATTAATTGTTATTATATTGATTAGTTGATTGGTTACTTGTATATGTTATATTTGTTTGATGAATTAAATTAGATTAGTTAATTTATATATTATATTAGAGGATTATTCATTGAATTGATGAATTATTAAGGAATTGCTAATTGCGATCGTTAATTAATTGAATTAATATCGGATTCTCATTAATTCAATTAATTAACGATCGCGATAAGCAATTCCTTAATAATCAGTGTCAAGGAGAATTTGTTTCAAAATCTCAAAGGTTTCTAAATAGTCTTAGCTGAAGGCAACAACTCTTCTATCAAGGTTGTTAAAACCATGTTTTGTCTAAAAATGTCTAATATTTTAAACGCTGACAATTTTTAGAAGCCACTTATTTCATCGATTTTTGATAGGCAAAGAATGTTGCATTTCTATCATTTTTCCATGAAATTTCTAGTAAGAAATAACATTATTCAAATTTTACTCAATTTGAAGCAGCCAAATACATATAAGACTCAAAGCACTGAATACTTTTCCAAATCGTATGTACGGTACAGATTAAACTATTGAAAGGTTTTTAAAATATGTTATTTATTATTAACCTAAATAAAATACTAATTATAACACCCAGTATTAAAATATTAATTGCAATTTATATTTTTATGCTGGGATTATCGTTAATAATTTCTTGGGAGACTTGATTTTATTGGGAAAGGCCAAGCCGCTCTAAGCACCGAGCGTTTATGTTCTTCCAAATCGTAAGTTCGGCCTAGGTTAAAATCTTGAAAGTTTTTTTACTCACATGGATTATTAGCCTAAATAATATACCAATTATAACATTTAGAAGTATTTAAATATTAATTGAAGTAAGTATTTCTGGGGTGGAATAACAGTTAAATGTTTGTTAGGCTTAACGATTTTATGCAATTCTCTTTAACCATTGAGAGCTTAGGCTTTTCCAAATCGTAAGTTCGATCCTTGTTAAAATTTTGAAATAGATTTTTAAACTTGCTATTTACCATTGAACTAAATAAAATTCTAATTACAACATTTACAGGTATTTATTATATATTAATTAAATAGGTATTTTTGGGCTGCGATAACAGCAACTGTCGCCGGCATTCTATGCGCATGTTCGTTGTGGCGGCGACAAAGTGGCGATTCCGATAGTACTGCGTCAACGCGACGACGCCGTTTGCGACGTCGTCAGACGCTGTTCGCTCGTATTTGTTGTTTCGGGGGTTTATGTTGTGATCCGGAAGCTGCTCGTGTCGATTGTGCTCGTAATGCAGCATCAGTTAGAACCAGTAATACGCAGTGTCGACGAACTGAAATTCGATCTGGACCACGCTCTAGATGTAAGTTGCAACTGTGTAGTTTTTTGTAGAAATAAACAAATGTGGTTTACTACAAATTATTAAGAAATATGATATATCCTGATTTTGTAGCTTTATATTTATTACTTTGTGACTTTCGTTTACCGTTAATTTTATTAAAATCAGTTTATTAGGATCTTAATTATTCGCAATCCACACACATGCATACAGACATTTTGCAAATGTCAATTATTTTGGTTTGAGGAAAGTACAAAAAGGGAGATCTAGACTCGAAAATTTTCAGGAATCCTACACCTTGTTACGGTTTTACTTGTTACAGGATTAATCAAAGCAGGATCGAAATTTGTTTATGACCACTATACTGCTTTTTATATTTTATTCTGTTTGTAACATAATTTGCTCTTGCATGAGATTCAGGGTTGGGTTAGGAATTCGTTTGTTGTTAATTCTGATAATAAAGTAATTAATTTCTTATATGATAAACACAGAAAGGCAATAACAAGTTTCAATAGTTTGATTTATTGTTCTAGTATTTATCACTTCAAAAATATGCCTCGAAGCGCGATTTTAAAATGAATGACAATAATGTTGATTTTAAATATAATCCAAAATTTGTTAGGCTGATCCAGTTCTCTTCTTCCATTTAAAATAATCAAGCAAAATAAAGCGTGACGAACTAAATATGATTGTATATATTATAAGGTATTAAATTTATTCATCTATGAGTACAGCCCTGGAATGAACTTCTCCTCTGTACCAACGGCGTTGAAGTTGACGTGATTAAATATATGATTCTTGGTTGAATAATACGTAGATGATGATCGAATGGAGCATTGGCGATGCAGAACCTTATCGATGCGCTGTTGGCGTAGGATGTACGTAGATATGCGCGCTGGCGTAGAAATGCATTGAAATGTTATGATAATTGGTTTTTTGTTTAATGAATAATAATGCTGAGGATATTGAATAATAATTGGCGTTGACGGAATCAACTTTGAGATCTGCCGAAGTACTTAAACTGACGTCGATGATGTTCCCTTGTCCCCTCGACTGGTTGGTGGTCACTAGGCAACATCTTCTTGTGTTCTTCATAATTTGCGTCGATGTAAAAGGTCGATGGGAAATAATATGAGAATAAGAGTAGAAGAAAATGATAATTAATTAGGAATCGGAAGATTCAGCTAAGATTTGTCGTCTGATACTTAACCTTTTATTTGTTTCGTAGAAGTCGAATTTTATTTTGTAGAATTTTAATTCACTTATTTATTCGTAGATTTAATATGTTGTTTGAAGATTTTAAATTTTACTATAACGCTTTAAGATCAGATCAACAATTGCTGCGATCATTCACGCTGACCAAAAAGGAATTGACTAGGTCTTATTTCAGAATTATAGCTTTGAACTGGCGCGATTGG
Organism: Adranes taylori; assembly: GCA_009867245.2. Lineage (NCBI taxonomy): Eukaryota > Metazoa > Arthropoda > Insecta > Coleoptera > Staphylinidae > Adranes > Adranes taylori. Next base: position 11,712 of record WYDF02054238.1, read on the forward strand.
GTTCTCACAGCCATCCAAAGACAACAATTCGAAAATTGCATCTCTCTTTATTCTGGCCTGGAAGGCTCCTTTTATGCGAATTTTCTGGCAAGGGAAGCATCCGTTGAACTGTAGTGTTTTGCATAAGCCGATGGCTTTCGACGGCGTCTGCCCCAAAAAAGGCGGAGTTGAAAAGATGTACTGCTACCAAATGTTTTGGAGGATTATACTTCCGGCCAATCAAAAGTCTCTTCCTGATACGTTAAGAAAATTTAAGGATCAAAGTTGCATTATTTTGTTG
>WYDF02054249.1:0-25328 GCA_009867245.2 Adranes taylori
CCGCCCTGCACCACAGAAACATCCTCCATAGAGTCACCACACGTCGGCCACGACGTTGGACGAAGAAGAAGAAGAATGATGCTGTGGATATTGACAAATAATTTGCGTTAACGGAATGAATATGGCCTATGCCGAAGTACTTAAAATGGCGTCGTTGATGTCCTTGAATTGAATTATTCAACAGAAGGTGTGTCGTCGGATACGTAACGTTTTTTCTGTTTCATAGAAGTTGAATTTAATTTTGTAGAATTTTATTTTTTTAATTATTTTATTCGTAGATTTAATATGTTATTTGAAATTTTACTATAGCGCTTTAAGATCAGATCAACACTGGCTCCGATCATTTCTGGCTGACCAAAAGGAATTGACTAGGTCTTATTTCAGAATTAAAGCCTTGAACTAGCACGATTGGGTACTCGCAACCATCCAAAGACAACAACTCCAAAATTGCGTCTCTGGATCATTGGCCTGGATGGCTTCTTTTATGCGAATTTTCTGGGAAGGAAGCTGCTCCTGATGGATCGGTTAAACTGTGGCATGTTGTCTAAGCCGATAGCTTTCTACGGCGTCTGCCGCAAAAAAGGCGGGATTTGAAAGAAGCTTCTGTTACAAAATTTTAGAAAGGTTAAACTTCCGGTCAATCAAAAGTTTCTTCTTGATACGTTAAGAAAATTTAAGGATCAAAGTTGCATTAATTCGTTGACGGTTAATTAGTGAAATGCAAGTAGTGGTGATTTCTAAAAGGTGGTGGGTCACACCAACGGCGGAAATAGTAGCTTGATGCGGTCAAAATCTCAAAGTATCGTATAGAAAACACCTACTTCAAAAATACGTTAAGCTAATATTCAATCAGATTTGTTGAAAGCCAAAAGGTTAAAAATCCTACTCGTCATTCAGAAAATGTGGTGGGTGAAATAGTTGATAATTCTCATCGAAACAAAGGTTTGATTCGACAATGCCGCCTGATGCATGTACGTTACTCGTTGATGTATGTACGTGTGTATGTTAATCGTGTACGTTACTCGTTAAATCTGTTTGACCTTTAGTTGTATTGGTTTGTCGGCAGCTGTGATGTTCTTGGCGGTTTCTTCTGGTTTTTGTTTTATTTTAACGTATTACAATTATATTTCATTGTTTATATTATTTTCTTGATTTAAGTAGTTTAATATGATTAGCTGATTGGTTAGGTTCTATATTATACTATATTTAATTGCATTTTATATTTCCTTGATGAATTAGATTAGTCAATTTAGATATATATATTGTTAGAGGATTTCTCATTTAATTTATGATTTATTAAGGAATTGCTTATTGCGATTATTAATTAATTGAATTAATGAGAATCCCACGTCATGGTAACACTCAAAATCATTAAACCGTGGAACGTTTTAGGGGATTTACAAACAAAAACTTTGACTCTGCCGTCAGGTCGATGACCCGTGGTTAGAATTAATTAAATTTTAAATGGGCAACTACTGAGCAAATTAACGGTAACCTATTATATTTATATAGATGTTTTTTTTATTACAAGTTCACACAAAAAAACTGACTCCAGTATTTCCCACCCCTTGTATCCTCTTTAAAAATCCCCTAGTATAACAACCCTGCCCCCTTATTACTTTACAATATTAATAACCCCAAAAGTAATTACCCCAAAAACACGCCTACTAATCTTCTCACCACGCCACCTGCGGACATGGTAAATAAAATAATAATTACTAAAATGACTCTAAACCAGTTAAATGAAGTTACGTTAAATCCTACTATATCAAAATTAGAAATGAGTGATGAAAATCTTTGTCCCACATACAAAAATACAAGAAAATCTCTCTCCTACGATGTTCCAATGCTGAACCTGAACCGATGTTCCAATGATGAACGATTCCACAGGTGTTGCAATTCGTGAATTCGTGAACCTTCACAGCTGACTAAGTCTTCTCCAACGTTGGCATCCGAACTTCAGATGCGCACATTTTGGTAAATTGATGGGCGCCAAGATGGATACTTGACACCAATTACCATGTGAACAGCTACTTCCAAAAATCAATACAAAATCTAATTAAGCATCTTATGATGACCCTACAGAACGATTTACTGCTGCTACAAGCTCACCGCAGAGGATGAAATAAGGACTACGTCCTAAGGCGTTTGTCTATAAACCACACTCTAGCCGCCATTTTACAACGAAAATATTCACTAACTTACCCAATCTGGGCTTTCACCAACCACTAAAGTCTAGTGGCTTAATATAAATCCACCCCCCATAACCCAAATTTAACTTTCCGTTATTACTTTATACTAATGATATTATGCTCTTGGCAAAAATGGATCACTCTAGCCGTAGTCTGCAGAAGATAGTCAAACAAGGAGACAATCCATATCCGCCCTCTCAAGTGGCAAGACGAATCCCTACCTATTTACCCTCAAGCACGATATCGACACTTACGTCAGCAAACTACCAATCAGCCAACTCCATCTGCTTAGCATCACATAATTACTCCATTTTAGTATCCCCTCTTACCCATTACAAAAGGAAAAATCGATACATTTCTACAATGGTGCCAATTCAGAATGTCAATTATTCCTAGCCATAAACGCCAACATGTCAGTATCGCCGCATACCCGAACAAACACGTCGTTCACACGCAGCAACATCTATCCGAACCATTTCCATTTCCTCTGCTCAAATTCCTGACTTATCAGGGAATATTCTCTATAACACACCCAACCAAGCTACTCTTGCCTTACCTCGTGGCAGATGTCCCATATCCTCTCAATAGAGTCACTAAACTGAACAAACTATTCCTCTTAAATAAATAGCAAACATTGTACGTTAAAGGGGTCACATCGCTCCTCGCGACCTTTGACTTAAGCTACCTAATTCGCCTATTGCCAATAACGAGTGGAAATCCTACCTTACTACTCATTGATTTGCTGATTAGTGAATGTGTATTTGCTGATCTACAAACATTAAGAGATTTGTCATATAACCTCACTCTTCAAGCAAAATTTAACAAATTATTTATCAAGAAACAAACAATTTTACATGAAATAAATCATTAAAACACAATACTAAGGCTTCTGTGTTAGCGACATGCTATTGGTCTCGAATATTCCTATAAGTAGGTAAAATCATTAATTTAATCATAATCTTTCGGACAATAGCAATGTTTTCAGGTTACAAAATATCGTTTTAAAGCCACTTAAGGTAGCCGGAATTCTGCCATTTTCAACAGCCACTTTCAACATAAACGTGCTTGAAGTGACCCCCCATTTTCCGCTGCTTTCCGTATTATTATTTTGTCACCGCATTTAAATTTTGCTTTATCAATACCGCTAATATTTCGGTAAGCACCGTTTGTTTTATTATTTTAATTGCACTACTGCATTGCTATACGCCGATTTGGTTTGTTATTGTTTGTGTAAGATTGCTTGAACACCGCTTATTACATTTAATATTCCCTGGTTAACTTTCCACTGAGTTAACTTAAGCCCTGAGAGAGCCTCTGGGGACCAGAACAACATCATATCGAAGTGCGGTCTCACTTTAAACGGGCCTGGCGACCGAGGAAAATTCCTGAAGACTGAAATATTTTAATATCCATTTGCGCCATTATTGGGACAAACGCTAAAGCCCCCCATTAGCAGCGTCGCGAGAGGGAGTTGCGTTATCATATGTATTTATAAGAGATAGTACGTCGCACTCTATTTATTATTGTAGACAACACAAATGAATACAAAGAGAAATTTAAATGTCAAAACTTAACATGGCATTAATGACGATTAGCAAATAATCAATAGCAATTATAAACAAAACATTCTATAAGAAATGCATGTAGCAGTGCCACCGTGCGGTGATTATGATAAAAATATTAGCTGTACGGGAAGTACATGCGGTTTATAATGCACAATAGCCCAATAACATTCCAGCTAATGTAGATCTTAAAACTAACCACGTCGATCGTTGGTTATAAATATACACTATAGTGGGTGATATAGGATAGGACCACTATAAGTTACTAATACCCCGGCGGACGTAGGTGTTACTGTTGCTGAATGACTAAAACTAACCCCTGCTAACGCAGGTTAGAAATATACTTCTAAGAAATATACACTCTAAGCAGTGCGACATAAATTCCAGCCTTTGTACCAGCAGCGAGCGATACTGGTGTCCATGAACATTACACAACGCGACAAAATTTACACTCCTGGCAGCAGAGAGCGATGCCGGCGTATACGAACAGCAGACAGCGCGCTCATGGTATGTGTCTCGCGGTACTGTGCACGCATCGGATACGTACTTGGATTTTTGTTTATTATGCGAATGAGATAACCAAGACACATTGTTGCATTTTTTAAATCGCCTAAGTAATATGCATGTCCGACACCAAAAATTTGTTATTTTAACTGCTATTTTTATCCTGTAATAGCAGTTAATATATTTATTAGCATAGTCAGTAGTTTTATATTGCAGTTATCCTTTCAAAATAATGAGCTCAAAATTATTAGAATAATGAGCTAAATATGACCCAGTTGCAAATTTGTTAAACAATTAGCATTAGAATTGATGCATTAGAACTGACAAAATGCGGTCAAATTAAAAATCATATAATAAGAAACTTTGCACAAAACGAAATTTCTATTGAAAAGTTATCGGAGCGAAAATTTCCACCACGCTTCGAAGAAGTATATTTGTAGAATGCAGCAGAAACGTTTGCGTTTGATCTGCCAGAAATAATTAATTCATGTCCATAAATTAATTTTGGTTATTTCAACACATCTTCCAATTTTACTGTTTCTTTCATTTTTTGTTAATATGTTATTAAATATTTTTTTTTATTTTGTTAGGATATTTTCAGACGTCATAATATTACATATTCCAGGTCTCCGAAATACACAAAAAAATTGAATTAGAGCTAGCGATGGCAAAAACAACATTTAGATAAACTTTGTTATTCATATTACAAATATACATGTAAAAAATTAAATGCCTTTTTTCTGCTGTTAATAATATTCACTTCCTAATATCGAAAATGTAGTTTATTATTTCTGAACCAATCTAGCACAATAATGCTATTATGCTAAACGTAGTCAAGTAGTGAATAAATGTTGTGTTGCCTAAAATAAACATATGGCCAATAAAGCTTTGAATGACTGATTCAATACTGAACGGTCGACTGCACAAAATCGAAGGCCGAAATGTTTTACAAACAAGTTTAGAGTTAAAAGCAAAATATAAACGAATCTTGTTTACACGTTCCTAAATAAAATAATAGTCGTTCATATATGTTTACAAATTTGTTATAAAACGTTATAGTTCGCTTAAAAATTAGTTTCTTTATATTGCCTCTCTCGTTAAATATTTTAACGAGTGGTATTTTGTGCTTGTTCTGAGTTAGATCTGAGATAGATAGTTCTGTGTGCTTAATCGTGTAAATAAATCTGTGTACTAGACGAAGCGCTTGAAAAAGCATTTATTTCGAAAAATTAAACTTTTAACAATAAGATCATTGACTCATAATTTATTTCGTCGAAAAAGGCGGAAACAAGATTAATAAGAAATAATAATAAAAATATGATTACCTTTTAAACAATAAGGTTTTTGAAAGAGATAAGAATTTTGCTGATTCGTCATAAGTGTGAGTTTTTATTCTTGTTTAAAATGATCACAATTTTAGATTTTTCAGATTTAAATTTCAAATAGTGCCCTTTCGACATGTGCGCGTAATAACTAAAATAGACCAAAATGTATCAATTAGGGTTAATATGATTTTTGGAAGCTATGCTTCCAGTTTTGGGGTCTCAGTGACTCATAAGGAGTCCGGGAGAGCGTAAACTACCCCATACATATACACGGAGTCAGAGAGGGTAAATTGGAGCCCGACAGAGAAAGTGTACGATGGATTATACATAGAGGGTAAACAGATTACATACATGCAGAGCAGGGATTGAGAGGGGATACAATACTAGAAGTATATTGAATAAACTGGAAGTACCTCACAGACAGTGGGTTGGTGAGGAGCCATCTAGGTTCAAGTGATTGAAGCGAATCGTTAAAAGTAGATAACCAGTAATAAAGGGATCTGCATTACCAAACATTGACATCTGAAAATACCAGTTACAAAAATACTTAGTACCGATAAAACATACCGTTGGATATAGGTCACGGCATTGCTAAAGAAGGTCTACGTAAAATAAATATAAGAAGAATAAAACGTAACCTCAAACACAAAGAGGCACACCGCAGAGTCAGCAGCACCACTAACGCAGAATGAGCCCCTAGCGCAGGTCCCGGTGCAGGGCAGAGTCCCCACGCAGGTTCCGGTGCAGGTCACCTTCCAAATGTAAACCTCAAGAACCCAGTGCGCAGGCGTTGAGCACCATTACGACCAACAGATTAAAAAAATCGAGCCAGAATAACAACCTAAAATGACAACCGGAAATGATGTCATCTTGGATTTTCAAATGACACCTGTCAAACGCAATACCTGTTCTAAATTACCGAAAAAAATACGGTTCCGCGGAACGCGTACCGTTTTAGAGCGACTATGGAACGCCTCTTGGAGGGTGGCAAGGTGTTTAGAATCCATTGTTTGCAACTACTCAAGAATATACGTATTGACTTATATAATAAGAATTAATTAATAGATTGTTTAAATTCGATCCAACGGTGAATTTAGATAAGCTAGAGAGCTTCGAATGTGTGACATCAATTTGCAAGTAGCTAGGTTTAATTCCTAATTAGTGTAATCCGAAGAACTATTTTTCAAGATGAGCACTCAAATGTAACTGTTTTCATGTTTTTCATTTTATTGAACTTAACTTATTACGCATTTAATTATTCATTTTTATTTCATTTATCTTGTTTTACGAGTCTGGCGTAGTTGCTTAATTTGTTGCTTGTTATTTCATTTTATTGAACATTAATAAGTGATTACTTCTCATTTTTGGTACACGGGTTATTTGGTGCACGGGTAATAAACAATATCTAAAGTGTGCGCTCTTAGCAATGCTGAAAAAAACTTTGATGTAAAGATGTTTACATCAATGTTGTTAGTTAGATTAAACATTAAACAATTCAAGCATATAATATTGTGATTAGAGATTATTAGACAGACATATAGATAACAGAATGTGGAGTATTGTTCGTTGCTAGTTTTTTTCAGTATCAATTCAATTTATTCATTTTTTAATTGTCATGTACAAACATGAACTATACATATGTAATTATTTGTACATATATCGAATTAGTTCTTATTTGATTTAATTTATCTACCAACAATTACAACATCATCACATGGCGATCCTGCCAAAGCTAGTAGCGCGGTTTATTTAAAAGTCAAAATTTAAACATTTAAAAAGTTTTTTGTTCTAAATTACCAAAGTCATCATAAATTATCATAAATTATCAAGTGGCGCCAGCACGCATATTATATCGAATGATGCTAGTGTATTTATATATTGAACAGCATATCCAAAACTCCTACTCTTGTATACGTACAGCAAACAACCTACTTCAGCTAAGCACATTAACCACAACACAGATATGAGCACATACATCAGCAGGCGGCATGTTTAAGTTTCGTACCTTGCCATTGCAGGTACGGGTCCGCGCTATTTAATAATTTTACTTTAAAATGGCCACAGGCACTTTGTTCCAGCATAAAAAAGGCGAGTGGTGCTATAAATATATTTCTTTACCTAGCCGGAAACTAAACAACAATCAACTGCTTCTCAAAACATTATCTAAAAAAAACCAACCAAAAAAATCCTATTATCCTTTATAATGGGATTGTTTTTACATTGTCCTAACATCAATTAATAATTACATTAATTACTAACTTTGTCATAATGGCAATATTAGTTCTAACACTTGTGCGTCTACCAATTGAGTAGGCTGATTACATCACGTATTTGTTTTCATGAATGCTAAATAAAAAATGTTGCGCAGCAGCGCTTTTTCATCATATCAAGAAGCTGGAGAATTCTTCTGAAACTATATTATTGAGATACAACGTTCAAATTGGCAAAATTGTGTAGAAAATTAGTTCAAACGCATTTCTATATGATTGTACGATACATGTTTTGGTGTCTTGTTTTTATAATTTAATTTAAATTGACGAATCCATCCTGAGATATATTAGGTTTACGGATAATAAAGGTTTTGAATTTGAAGTCTGTAATGTTTAAAACTGAATATTTTGAAAAACAAAAAAAATGTACAAAAAAAATATTTGTTCGATTTATGAGCACTTGGACTAAGAAAAAGTGAGATTGTTACGTGGTAGACAGTCTGAATTGTTAAAAGTTGTAATTAATTTTGAACGATTATTATCAGTAGATATTTTTAATACCTGAATACTTTTTTTAATGAAATTTCCTGAAAGTTTTTATTAAAAAATCCAGGAGACGTGGAATACAAAATCAATATTACGTTACTTCGATATAATCACTTAAGCGTAACATATACAAACATCTACTCAAATACCTACACATAGGATCTATATTTGGCTTCGCGCTGTACTGCCATAATATGCTACCATATTATGTATGGAGGCGTGACAACGGTGTGACAATAGGACTGTCATAGGAAAGCTTGAAGTTTGAAAGCGAAAACATGTTGTGTGTCAAGATTCTATTTTATAATGCAACAGAATGGGAAAGGGGTACAGAATAAGTTGAAAGAGGTAAAACGAATTGGTGGAAACTCGTAAAACAAATGAAATTTACCTAACTCTGCAATAACGTATTGATCTATTTATTATCTTTACAAAATAAATTTAAATCTTTGATATATATATATATATATATATATATATATATATAGAATCATTTTAATTTATATTAAAAAATATTTGCATACATATACGCTAATTAGAAATAATAATATTTCGTATAGCTTTAATTTTCTATATTTTTGTAAAAAATGACAAATATTTAAAACCCTTTTTTCATCTAAATCTTTTTTAAGGACGTTAAGATATTCTATTATATAGATTCCAAGGCTGTCCAATTTATTATGCTTACTTATTGCTTGTATGGGACTGTGAAGGAAGCTAGTGAGAATCATATTTAACAAGCTGAGATAGACGTTTGATTACAGAAGCACCTGCAATTTATAAAGCAACTACTGTTTGTCTATATCTAGAGAAATTGTTTAATAAATAAATGATTGCTATAAAGCAGACTGCATAACCTAAATCAATTTTAGAGCCGCATTGTCAAAAAAAGAAAATAACTAGTGCCACAACCATCTTTCATAACTTTATTGTATTTTTACTTTTTTTAAATACAAATATTTACAATATAATTTTAAAATATAAACTTTATAAGAAATATATTTTTTAAAGCTAGTGAGAATCAAAGCTTTATAAAAAATATATTTTTTAAAAGTATTAACATATCTAAATTTCCACCTTACATTTGTATCATATCACTCACTCTTGTCATAAACTTTTTCCACTCTTTATTTATATGCACAGTTATAATTATTCATTTACTTACCTCTATCTCTATCATTCTCCCAATTCCATCTTCCCATTCCCATTCATTTCATCGTACCTCAGTTATTCCAACCCTAACCCCAATGACCACTTGCATTTCCTTAAGCATGTGTCCTTCTGGTCGATTGCATTTTCCAATTGTAACGCCTAGGTAATTTTGGTTCTAACTCAACCCACCCATCTTCAAAGTCAACCCACACGTTTCCTCTATTCCAATAATATCAAACAATTCCAGATATTCCCAAAGCCTTCTTCCCTCAATTTTGTTTCTCAATCCCGCAACATTCCAATATACAACTTTCAAGTTACCAACCCTTTCTGAAGTGCAAACTCTCTTCTCCCTCACCTTACCAATAATAACTCATAAAAACCGGAGGGCAAGATCCATGCACATCAAGACTGGACTCTTCAAGATTGCCTACAAGTGTTAAAAGTACGTTGGTGGTTGATAAGACGAGTAGTTTGTATTACTACCCAATATTGTATTACATTTGATTAAATAACATTTGATTTATTATTTAATATTTATACAAATATACCTTTATTATAAATTGCGAAAAAGTATATTAAAATTTAGAATTAATTAATTTTCAACTGCTACTGAGTACGTTACTGATGATTCAGTGGCAGAATATAAAAAGTAGTGGGAGTAAATGAGGGGAAATATTTCATAATTTTAAATGCTGAATTGGCACCATTCCTCTTAACTGTACCCTTTTTAATTGATAAATGTTTTTTAAGCAATTTTTGGATTAAACAGACTTCAAATATATACAAATAATTAAAATATAAAAGTTTTTAAAATATGCAATTTTCAAAATATAAAAAATAGATAATATTAAAGTTTTTTGTTACATTTTATTGCAAGTTTATTTTTTTACAATCCTATTTTTTGCGAGTACGTGATAGCCAATTTGATTTTAAAACAAAATGTATGTATTTAAAATATATGTATATATAACAAAATACATATATTACGATTTATTTAATAAAAACATATAGAGGTATTTTTTGTTAAATCTAACTTTTTTACATAATTTTTGGACTAGCAAAAGTTCAAATATTTATAAATAACTAAAATTTTAAAGTTTTTAAAAACTTTCAAAATATTAAAACTGAATAATATAAAATTTTTATTATATTTTATCTAAGGGACAATGGTATTTCACTTTGTCCCAATTGGCAAGTTGGCCAAATTGATTTTAAAACATATTGGTTTGACACATATATTCCTTAAAATTTTTATAAAATACAAAAATTTTACACTATAAATTGCTTCAAATATATAGCTTTTAAAAACATAGAGGTCTGTGTTGTTAAATGTAAATTTTTGAAAAGTATAATTTTTTTTATATATAATTTTTGAAATATAAAAGTAATAATTAAAATATATTTTTTTCAGTTGTATAATTTCCAAAATATGAAAACTAGATACTATAAAATTTTTGTAGTAAAATTATATTTTTTGTAAGTTGACGATGGTATTTGTGTTTTGACGAGTTGGCGATTAGCCAGTTTGATTATTTGATTTCAAAACAGAATCATTTAATACACATATTGCGTGAAGCTTTGTAATTTCAACTTAGATTTTACATTAAGGAATCAACCACTGTGTCTTTTCATAATAAATCAAATTTACTTCAACTTGTCTTTCCTAGAGTGGAATGCAGTTGCATCCCGTTTATTACCTGCTGTCGGATTCTGAAACTTACTACGTTCCTCTCGGATATAATAGAATTATAATGAAGAGTAAATTTATTAAAATATAATTTATAGACTATGATAACCTGCTTGCTTGCGAAAATACATTTAATCCAACGCATTATTTTTTCGTTACGTGAGAATATAATGCTTATTATCTCATGCTAAGAAACTAATTCATGGACAGTAAATTAATTAATTCATTCGCTGTATTTAGTACATAATAACTCGTCTGAGTTTCAGGACATAACAGTTATAGTGGCGGAGATGTTCATGCCTCTTTTTAAATATTATAAATAAAATAAAATCATAACACAAAATAAAACTTTCAATCTTGTTCGTATATTTTTTATATTAGTAGCCTATTCTTAGAACACAATTTTCATTAAAATTTTCTTTATTATGTATATTTATTTGTATACTAATTAATGAAAACAAATTTGTGCTGAGCTTTGTCATTACTCTCAAAACGAGAAACGTTTGCTAATAAATATTAAGACAATTAGAAAATTTATCTAATGAAAATATAATGAATATAAAAGATGTAAATGAAACATCAGTTTCAGGCTATAGAAAGTTATGTTTTTCCATCATTTTATGCATTCTGTTTTAGAAATTCATATGACATGACTAAATATGCAAGTAATTAGCAGGAAAATACTTTCCGCTCATAAGAGTAGAGTTTCAAATTTTCGAAGTTTGTGAGACTTTGCTTTTGTAGTCATTGTTTGATACAACATTACAACTGATAATTTTTTTCCGCTTAATTAAAAATTAAAAGAAAGCAATAAAAGGTACTAAAATTCGCTTCATTCCAAATTTATATTATACGTAAAGATGAAATAAAAATATTCCGACAATAGGCCTCAAAGATAGGGCTATATATGAAGTATTTTTGGAATAGGCTGGTAAGCGATGACAGAATGCATGCAATAAAATTACGCACTTGAATATTAACAATTGGGAGATCTAAATCTAAAAATCTGCCGCATTTGTGGCAGCTTAGAAAGAATATTACAATAAATCATTGAATTTGAATGAAACAAGAAAATAAACTTGAATACGGAATTAAAGATTTAACAAAAAAAATAATTAGGGCTGGTTTAGTTTATTAATATGCCCTTAATTATTTGAATATTTTATTTAATAAAAATTAATAATTAAATTAATTTCTTTTAGAGTACTGCGTAATTTCTGTTAGAGTACAGTTTAAAACTCTGGTCTGAGGATGCCAAGTGTGTTGGTGAAACTTGTTACATTAAAAATTTGTTTACAAAAATTGTGCATTTACTTTAGAGAGATATATATATATATATATATATATATATATAACTGTATAAGTTCAAATATATATATAGTTTAGTGTAAAACTAAATATTAACATGAATCTGTACACGATAAATGCGAAAACTATACAATACTGCGTAAGCATTTAAGATATACAGCAGTTACTCATGGCGATTAAAATTAGGTGAAAATAAGACACGACGTACTTAATAATAATGCTAAAAATTAACTCGTTTATTTCCTACAAATATAGTAATACATATTCAAAATGAATCAAAGAAAAAATAAAACAAGTTTGTTAAAAATTTAAACAATTAAGGTCACGTAAACAAAATGAAATGTTTAATTGAAATCTTCTAAAGGACAATCTAAACGGTACATACTTGTTCTGCCAATAAATGAAAACAATAATACACTAGATGTGAGCATTCAAAATTAATATGTTATATATTATTAAACGTCTATCTGACTGGTAAACTTCTGACATCATCAAATTAAAATCATCATCACTATGTATATTGATAATAATTACTTTTATTTAGTTTATCTTTTAATTTGTAAACCGAATGACTTTGAACGTCATTAAAAACAAATGAAAATATAAAACAATTACTTAAATTTAATAATACAAATAATATATTTTAGTAAAATTGATATTAGAAATTGTTTATTCTTGAATGAACAATATAGTAAAAACTATTTGGTCCATTCATGCGCATGTTCAACACGGAAATATTGAAATTGTTCACTTTTATTACTTCAAATCGCTTCTATAGTTTCATATGAGGTTAAGTATTCAAGTGAGCTGAAATGGAAACTAATTTTGTAGGATGAATATTTAAAATAATGTTTATAAACATGTTTATTGTATTTCTTGTTCTCTGTCCCGCATTTAATTCAGGGGATATTAAAAACTCTACTAAAAGCTGGGTTTAGATTAATATACCAGATTAAAAGAAACATATATTTACGTTTGATGGACTATAACTTTTCTATAATCTATTGCTCTTGGAATATGACTCAATTTATTTATTTTGAAATTTTTTCAAATTGGGCTGATTTTTCAAATCCTGGTCATTATATCGTTACACTAAGTAATTGTAGATATATATATATATATATGTCTAGCTTTGTCCGTCTGTCTAGAACGCTTTTGACCCACTGAAGTTAAATTGAAGAGAATTTATTATTTTTATTTGTGTGATTTTTCTTGTGCCATTAAATATGTGAAATTAAATGTCAAATTTTGTAATTACATTTAAATAAAAGGCTAAGGGCGGTTTTACTATTTCACTTTGATTCTTCTTGGTACGCTGTTTGCTTCCTTATGCATTAGACATCGACATCGCTACAATGTTAGTTTTATACATTTTACAAGACAAAAGAAATATTTATAAATTTGTATTTATCTACCGAGAAATATATATTCAATTAAATTTCATTAATAAACAAATGAATAAAGGTTGAATTAAATCGATGACGTAATAATGGCAGTTAAATACACATAATTAACATAGACAAGTGGTTTTATATCAAACAGTACAAAACATAAGATAATTAATAGCGGTGCATATAAAAAAACAGCGGTCTATCTAAAGCGATTTAAAACATGCGGTGATAAAATAACTAAACAATAGCAAAATCGGAAGTGTATACAGGTTATCATTAATACAACGGGACGGCATTATATCTAACCCCTCTTTTCTCAAACTTACTCTCCAGTTTTCCAACTTCTTTTCTTTCTCACTCCATTCAATCCCCTCACATTCATTCATCCAATGAATATATTTTTCTTCTTTCTACCCAGAGATGATACGTAATCTATTTTTCTCATTCGTCCAATACTTATTTCCTCCCTCACATTCCCACATCAAAACCTTGCAATTATTCTTTTTTCTTCCATACTTATTTCTCATGCTAAATACTTGTCATACTCTCCTCATCCATGATCCGCATATACTTACTATTATATCTGCTTTCAGTTATTCTTCTATATCTCTCTTGCCCTTCCACATCCCTCATCTTTTCCATTATCTCACTCAATACCTCCATACCTGCAATCATCTGCTCAAACTATCTATCCGTCGAACATGCAATCCTCATATTCACCTTTTTTCTACGCAATCCATTCATTTAAACCAATTCTTCCCTAGTTCTGCATTCCGTTTCCCTTCATCTTTCCATACTTTCTCCTCAAATTTCACTATTTTTTTCACTCTACTTATCAACATTTATATCTTCCAATCTCCTGCATTACTATCTCATTCTAACTATTTCTTCAAGCCCAGCATCTTACCATCCTTTTTCTTTCATCTACCGCTCACAACATTATATTATTCACACACACGTTCATAATCTTCAACCTCATTCTCACTGATTCCCTATACTTTCTCTGCCATCCCATCCTCATTCTCTATTAATCCACTTGCCTTCTTCGTCACCATCTCCACGTGTTCCTTACTTGATCCATTCTGTGACAATACGTAACCTAAATATTTATATTTCTTTCAATCCTCTGACCCCCTATTTCATATACATTCTACATTCCCTCCCGCCCTTCTTAACCACCATTACTTTTGTATTTTCCACATTCACTTCCAATCCTCTTCTATTCAAATGTCCCTTCACTCACCCAATTATTTCTATCATCTCTTCCCTTTCATTCACCATGCATACTATCTGCATATTTAAGAGACAATATCTTTGCACTGCTAATCTTATTCCATTCTCCAACATATTTTCCAAATCTGAGAAGTATTTATTTACAAGTAGAGTATATTATAAAATGAGAAGTATATTATAAAATAAATTCTGGACATTTAGCGTTCCGTACGACACTCTGGCGTCAGCTTCACATTGACAATATGTGAAGTAAAATAATTATATTTAATTTTGGCAATTGAATGTTGAGGCAACATTAGTTATTGAGCAATATTACTGCATTAAGTAAAATATAAAAAAATTGAGAATATTTACAATTTATTATAAAAATGTCATTTAAGGAAAATATAACTTTCCGAATTTTTGTGTATATTAAAAAGACAAACGACATTATATAGTTTATTGTGTCCAAGCACAATTATAGGAAACACAATTTCGGAACGTATATGAGAAAAATATATGAAACAAACTCGGGAAACTCGGGAAATGTCGAAGGGACCAATGAGAATACGCTGTTGATATGCATTTGCTTTTCATTATTTATACCTAATTTTTGGCCAGTGGGAAAAATAACAAGGTTCAATTTACTATTTCAGATTTCATAATTGATTTTAAGCTTGTACGGTTTTTGTTTAATAATTTACAAAATATTTTTATAAAGAATATTCCATAGGAATTTGTACTATAAAGATTTTTTTATAGAGAATTCTTTACAGAATATTTTTCCAGATGTACTTCAAAGTATAGAAAATAATAGTATTAATGGCAAGTCCCATAAAATACTTTTAGAAGTTAGGGAGCTAATTTTGATTGCGAACGATAATGGGAATTTTATTAAACTCTTGGATCCCAAGTCACAATTTACGGTAACAAGAAAGCTGACAATTTGGCGAAAAATGGACATAAGGGACCATGTAACCAGGTAACTCTTGATACAACCATTTATTCTCATTAATAAATTTGGGACTATGTAGCAAAAATGAAATAGTGTCTATTATCAACAGATTTCGGACGGGTCATGCCTTGTATCTCGAGCATAAACTCCTAATTAAATATTCCAGACAATCCAAATTTCAGTGTGGTTTAGAGGGAATTATATATGTTTTAGGTGCACTTTGCTGTGGAAATTAACATATTAAAGTAATTTTTACATTAAACCAAAATCCCTGTGAAAAACAATATCGAACAAAAAATCCCTACTTAGATTGAATAAATAAAGTTTAATTCTCCTCCTCACTTGTTTGATAAAACTCATAGGTGACAAAACTTTATACGTTATTGTTGATCTTGTCATATCCTTTGTATTCTATAGCTATGAAGTAAAATTAACAACTGAGGTTTCATTTCGGCTTCATAAATAATCTGCCGAGGCTCCGGATGGAGAACGTCGTACAAAACACCATTTCTACAAAAATCAGGGATATAGACAATTAATTCTGGTTCATGTGATTACTTCTATATAGTTATGACTTCAAGCATCTTCCAAATTATATTAAAAGAACATTTTCAATGTATCAAACAAAACAATGAGAAGTCAATTTTTGACTAGAAATCATAACTATTCAATCGAGACAAATGCTAGTAATTAGATTAAACTTTTTTTTCCTTGTAACTGGACGAATGAATCCTACCATTAAAGCAAGATGTTGAAAATGATTAAATAACTAAATTTGGGAACTTCAAGCTTAAAATTAAAGTTATAAATAAGTCAACATTGAGACAATACAGGAAAACATATGTAATTAATTAGCAGTCCATTAGAGCAGGTATTGGCAGTCTCCGGCCCAGCAAATCGGCACCGCTCCACGAAGAAATTTGATCGGTCCGCGGACAATTTTGACCTGTTCGGGTTAAGAAAAAACCTTATTCAAAATATAATATTTTTTTTATTAAAACGAAACCGCTTATCCGCGTGATTTTTTGACAACTTATACCGTTCCGCGGACCAAAACAGATTGAAAAACGCTGGTCTAAGATATTGTACTTAGACCATAAATTTTGTTAATGATAATAAAAGGCCTGAACTAGTAGTCCGACATACTCACGTACCGACAGCATTTCGCCACATATTTGACGGATTATAAATATTCTTCTGTACTTATCTTTTATAAGACATCATTATAAATTAGCCAAAAACAAATTTGTGTTTTAGACTAGATTATTTTGAAAATGAAAATAATAACATTCTAAACATTCATCAAACAAGAAAAACATAATCTGCACACAACTAAAATGCCCTTGCCAGATACCACTGAATACCTTTGATTGTATATAACACTGAAAGTAAAACTTACGTATATTTAACCATAAAACTATGACTATGTTCATCAATATTCTGACGCAAATAAAAAAACAAACTTGAAGCAATCGCAATTTAAACATTTATGTACAACATGTAGTATAGAAATAATGGTACAAAAGATACCGATATAATATATCGTACTGCTACTTAGAATGGAGCAAGCAGGTTTGGACAATCATCTATAAATTACTTAAATTTCCGTGGAATAAATTTTTACCTCAGTCACATTTTTCAAAATGAGGAAAGAGATGTATTGAAGGCTGAAAACATTAGTTTCTAGGCGGACAGTATAGTGACTATTAATTGTCATGAACAGGGAGATTGCTAAGAAAACGAAGCTACACCTCATATTTATTAACTTGACTGCGGAATTTGAGCGGATTGTAAGGGAAAAATTGTGGGAGAGAATGGAGAATGTAGGTATATCTGGAAACATGATAAGGGTGATTAAAGAATTGTATGAGGAGAGCGAATGTGAGAAAATGTGAGAGCGAGAATGGGTGAAAGACTGTCCGTTTAGTTTGGGCCCAAAAGGGTGTGCGGCAAGGGTGCCCACTTAGTGCATGCCTTTTTAATATATATTTGTCAGACCTAGAGCCTATGTTGGAGAATGGACAAACAGGGGGGCTGAAGATGAGAAATACTAAGGTCTGGTCTCTAACTTATGCGGACGACATAGTATGTACGGCTAGTCATAGAGATGAAATGAAAGAAATGATAGGGAGATTGAAAGGATATATGGATAGAATGCGATTTGAAGTAAAAGTTGGGAGAGAAGTCTTAAGGATGTGTTTGAGTTAGACGGAAATGTAATAGAAAGTGTGAAAATGTTCAGGTATTTAGGTTTTGTGTTGCCACAAAACGGTTAAAGCAAGGAGCATGTGGAAATGGTAACAAAGAAGGCATTGGGGAGGGGGGGGATAGAGAGAATGAGGATGGTATGGAAAAGGAAATATGGAGAGTCGGTGGTAATGAGATTACAGATTATGGAGGTATGTGTGAATAATATATTGTTGTACGCAGCTGAGGTGTGCGCGGTAGAAGAAAAAGAGAGTATGGAGAGGGAGCAAGTTAGATGAGTGAAGAGGATGCTAGATATGGATAGGAGTGCAAATAATGAAATTGTTATGCAAGAGGTAGGAATATATAAGGGCTGGATAAGTGGAGTGAGTAAAATGGTGAAGTTTGAGGAAAAGGTTTGGAAATATGAAGGAATTAAGCTCATAAAGGAAGTTTATAAGGAGGGGATGCTGAGGAGGGAGGAGGGGATAATGAATGGATTACGAGTAGGAAAAAAGTTAATAGGAGGATTGGATGATATACTTGTAGATGGGGAGGAATCTGATGAGAGCAATAGGGGATGTTGTGGGGGAGGAAAGAGATATGATGAGGGATGTAGAGAGGTAGGAGGGGTATGGTAAAATAGTAGAAAGTAAGTACAACAGTAGGTACAGGTGCATTAAAAATGAGGAGGGTAGGGTTGGATATTTATCATCAGGATTAGGTATGGGGAAGAAAGAATAATAGGTAGTTTCAGTTGTGGGAGTGAATAAGGAGGTTATAAGTACTGGATGAAAGAGGAAGAAAGAATGTGTAGATATGTGGAAGAAAGGAGCAGAAATGGAACCATTGGATGAAAGAGTCAGAGGGGATTGAATGGAGTGAAAATGAGAAAATATCGGGAGAAAACTGGAGGATCCGTTTGGGAAAAGAGGGGAGCGAGATAAATATTATGAAAAGGATTTTGGAGGAAATAAATAAAAGAAAGTAGACAGGATGGAATGGAACAGGGAAGGGATGGTTTTGATGGCTAGAAAGAATGAGGGCGATTGGATGGAGAAAAAGAGAAGGGTGTATAATTGGAATTAATAATGAGGGACGGGGCATGATTAAGGAAAGGATAATTGAGAAAATAGGAGATGAAAAGAGATGTGAGTGGAATGATAGAAAAGGTCGATTGAAGGGGAAAACGGAGGGGTTTATGAGATAGGGTGGAAGGGGAAACAAAGTGGACAGTTGATAGAGGGGTAAGTGGAGGGTATTATGAGGTAAGGATAAAGGTGTTCTCTTCTTCCTGGAGGAATTTTATTTTTGTTCATTATTAATTATATTATTAAGTATATTTTGTTGTTTATTAGTTTGATTTAGAAATGTAGCGAAAGGTTTATTTATTTATATTTATTTATTTACATTAGTTTCTGATATCGTTTAAGGCAGCTATTCTCAACCGCCGATCCAGCGCGAGACCGGTTAGCGGAGAATTTTTACCTGTCTTCGTTAAAACATTTTTTTTTATCAAAATTAATAATTTTCCTGTTAAAAAAACCGCCTGTCCGCGAGAGCTTTTGACAAGTTTTACCGGTCTACTGGCAAATAAATTTCGGAAATGCTGGTCTAAGATATTATCCTTAGACGATGGATTTCGTTTCGTAACCAAAAAAGGTAGACAAGCGGTGTTCTATGATATTACTCTTAGGCCATAAATTTTATTAATGATAATTAAATACCTGAATATTCAGTAGTCCGACAGACTCACATACCGACAACTCTTCGCCTCATGAACTATTAGTTTTAGATAAATTAGTTTTAGACTAAATTAGATTGTTTTGAAAATGAAAGTAATGTCATTCTGAACATTCACCAAACAAGAAAAACATAATCGGCAAACAAGGAAAATGCCCTTACCAGGTAGCACTAAAAACCTCTGATTGTATATAGTACTGAAAGTAAAACTTAAGTCTATTTAACCATAAAACTATGACTTTTCTCATCAATATTTTAAGGCAAACAAAAAACTAACTTGAAGCAATCCCAATCTAAACATTTATGTAAGACATGTAGTATAAAAATAACGGTACATAAGATACCGATACATTATATCGTACTGTTACAATGAAACAGTTCCGGACAAACGTTTATAAATTACTTAAATTTCCGTAAATTAAATCCTTAGTTGAGTGAAATCATATATCCAAATGAAATACTTGAGAATAAAGTCCAAAATCATCTCAGAAAACTATTTAAGAAATTTGCTAAAAATTGTCACATTTATCAAAATGCGGAGAGAGATGTATTGAGGGCTGAAAAGATTGGTTTTCGCTGAAGGCAGCTCTTCTCAACCGCAACCCCAGCGGACCGATACCGGTCAGCGGAGAATTTTTACCTGTCCACGTTAAAAAAATTCTTATTCAAAATATAATAATTTTTTTATTTAGAAGAAACATCAATTCATATACAAATGTGTTTATGACGTTGCATATGAACAGTCAACTATCCAAATAATTCAGTGCTTAGATTCTGCCTCTTTCTAACCCACAAGGAAAAATACGTTCACACACAAAGCAGTATGAGCGGCGTAGATAGTACGTTTTAAAATTTCAGATCATGTTTATTTGTCTTTAATCATGTTTGTGTGTATTTGTAATTAAATACTTGTTTACATATTCTATTGTTTTCGAAAGTACGCATGGATGCATCATATAAAATTGTTATTTATTTATATTTTATAACAATTCATACAATAATAATTCTTAGCGGTAATTCTATTTCTAACTTGATATAACAGGGTTTCCAAATCGCAAGCGTCTAATTGATTTAATTAACAATTTCAAGAGACTTTTAGCTGTATAATAAGATGCAACGTTACACAGTAATCACTTCAAATTAACCCAAGATAAAATTGTTTTAGATTAAATTAGATTATTTGGAAAATCAAAATAATCACGTTCTGAACACTTAGCAAACAAGAAAAACATAATCCACAATGAACTAAAATGCCTTTCCCTGGTACTACTAAATACTTGTAACTGTATATAGTACTGAAACTAAATTCTACGAGTATTTAGCCATGAACCTATGACTATGATTTTTCAAAATGAGGAAAGTCCGGCGGACCGGCATCGGAGAATTTTTACCTGTTAAAAAAATTTATGTTCAAAATATAATAATTTTTTGTTAAAAGGAAATCGTCTGTCCGCGATATTTTTTGACAAATTTTACCAATCCGCAGGCCAAAAGAGGTTAAGAAACGATGCATTAGAGGACGGAACTTGTTCCAGAAAGAAGTAGAATTTTTATAACGTTATTATAATTATTAATATATAAATTTAAATAATTTCTGCAAAACACATAGTTAACTTTTTTTCAACAACTTAGATATAGTTCATTCGTCCATAATGAAAAAAAGTAAGAAACTAATCTCAATTTAATGTACATTCTGGTATTTTTAAATTATTTACTTTCTTATATGTAGCTTTGAAAATTAAATAATTCTTGTCTTCAAAACTATAGTCAGCATGAAGTTGATATTTAAAAATATATTACAGTTTTTGGAACACTTTCTATTAACTTATTAAAATTAACTTGTCTATTCCATAAGATGTTCATAAATAAATACATATTGACAAATATTTTAGCAGGTAATCCTCGAAAATTGCGGATCCTACATGAGAGGCTGTAAAGCTAGAAATAAAAAATCCGATGGACATTTGGCTGGATGGCCTTTCTAAGAAATATTCAAATTCTAAGAAATAATGTAAGAAATCTTTCAAATTAATCTTAAAACACCTTGTAAATCACAGCTTGCATACATGTAACATATATAGAGTTTTCAATCAAACAATATTTGTCCGATGATAGGTTCAGAACGGAGTTAATGTATATTTACTGATACAAATGCAATAATGTTATGTAAAAAGAGGGTGTTGATAAGCTTAAATACCTTATAGCAGAAATGGCCATCCACCCATCAGTCCATCGGAATTTTTTCTAGCTTTATAGACCCCCATAAATGATTTGCAATTTTTCGAAGATTACCTGCTTAAATATTTGAATAATTAATATAGTTGCTTTATAGGACAAAACGATATCCATCCATGTAATTTGTTAATTTGCGTATATACCGCTAGTATATGATATCAGGAGTAACCAGTGGTGTATCTGCGTGACCTGGTAAATCCCATATGCGTTCTATTGTGCAGTGCAATATTTGGCCGATGATAGCTTCAGAATGTAGTTGTATTTTCACTTACACAAATACAATGATGTTCTGTAAAAAGGGTGTTAATAAAGCTTAAATACCTTATAGCAGAAATGGCCATCCACCCAAAAGTCCACCAGCATTTTTCTAGCTTTATAGTCTCTCATATATGATTCGCAATTTTTCGAAGATTACCTGCTTAAATATTTGATTAATTAATGTGGTTACTTCATAAAGCTAAACGATATCCATCCACGTATTAGTTAATTTTCCTACATACTACTATAATATGATATCGAGAGTAACTAGTAGTGTATCAGAGTATCAGAGTGACAAAATAATGAATGTGATTATTTTGATTTTCCAAATAATCTAATTTAATCTAAAACAATTTTATCTTGGGTTAATTTAAAGTGATTACTGTGTAACGTTGCATGTTATTATACAGCTAAAAGTCTCTTGAAATTACTAATTAAATTAATTAGACGCCTGCGATTTGGAAACCCTGTTATATCAAGTTAGAAATAGAATTACCGCTAAGAATCATTATTGTATGAATTGTTATTGTAAATATAAATAAATAACAATTTTATATGATGAATCCATCCGTACTTTCGAAAACAATAGAATATGTAAACAAGTATTTAATTATAAATACAAATAAACATGATCAAAGACAAATAAACATGATTTGAAATCTTAAAACGTACGATCTACTTGGTAAGTCCCATATTCGTTCTATTGTGCACTGTGTTTCATTAAAATGCATGTTAACACCATAAAAAACTGATTCCTCTACAAAAAGTTTGGTAGTATTTATTAATTGGAATAACATTGTGGAAAGAGATCACGACAATCAGATCTAATGTAAGAAATATTTCAAATTAATCTTAAAACATCTTAAATGACAGCTTGCATACATGTAACATACAGAGTTTTCACATACCCTTTGCGTATTAAATTTGTTGCAGTAACAATGAATGGATCTAAATATTAATATTTTCTAATGAATATGACAACATAGCAATTTGCATCAGTATTCCTCTATATTCTCCCATTTTACTAGCGTCTCGACGGCATCACTACACGCGCGCGGCATTAGCGTCTATTTGACGAAGCGACGCAAGCAGGCAGTCAGTCCATCAGTCCAAGCCGGGCACACCAGCCGTATCTTCTATCTTTAACAAAATCACAAAACTTAGACACAACTTAGTACAATTGAATCATCGTGAACATAAAAAAAAAAGAAAACATTACGCACGCCGCGTTTTCCATATACTACATTCACATATTACACAAGTTTTTCATCCAATCAATCATATATTAGTTTTCTTTCCACTTTGTGGCCAGTAGAAAGCGTAGGTTAAAAATTGTCATCAAATAAATTAAAAAAATTAGAGATAATTTTTTTTTAAAGATAATAGCATATATTTTTTGACTGAAGTAAATTTATTATTATAAATGTTAATTTTACTTAATTAAATTGTTTTATTCTATTTTTGAAATAAATTAATTTTTTTTTAGACAAAAAACTAGCAATAAGTAATATCTGTGCAACAAATAAAAGCTGTTAAATTGAGTTAAAATCTTTACCATCTAACTCACTAACAAATATCAATAATAATTAATTAATTAATTAAAACACCGTGTATATCTTTTAACGCGTAAAATTACGAGTGCTATTTCTGGTATATACTGTAACTCAACGACAAGGTTTTGGCAGGCTGCACTTTCATTGGCGAAATAGTACTTCTGCTACCTTAAACCGTTGTTTGTTTTGGTAAGCGACTGCATGTTTTATATATTACTCTATTATTTTATTAAATTGATTGAATAATTATTATAATGTGAAGTTTTGGTAATTCAAATGTCTACAGCGTAAATTAATTTTTATGTTAATTGCCATAGCTTATTAAAATTGTATAACTTACTGCTTTTGTTGGTTCTGGTTTTCATAGACACATCATGCGTCATTGGGTTTTCATAGACACGTCAGGTACACATACTTCTACCACATATACAGGGCCTTAGGGAAAAATTTCCTAAGGCCCTTGGGAATTTTCTTTGGGGATTTTTCCTAAGGCCGTAGGGAAAATAAGAAAAAATTCTTTCATAACTCATTTGGGTTCATATTTGTATCGCTATAATTTCGGCACTTTAAAATTAGATTTCGTAATTCGCAACACAGAAAAATAATGAATTTTCAGGAAAAAATTGTTCTGAAATGTTTTTGGGACTTCTTGGTATGTCTGAGATGTTTTTGGAGAAATTGTGTTGACGTTTGGGAACGCTGGTCCCTATAGCAGTAATAATGAAAAAATGTAATTTTTGAAATATTTCTTATTTAGAAATTCTTTATAATTAATTTGTACATACGAATATCTATAATAATACATAAATAAACAATTTTATAATAAACTCATGTTCAAATTAACGCACCAATCAAATCTGATTATTTGTTCTAAATTATTTGTTAACATCATCAAAAATAATTTAACTCGAGATAATTAAATATTTTTAATGGAAACCTGCGGAAAAAAATAGAAATTTTAGTCAGTTACAAATTCAGAAACAAAACGATATTATTGGAAATCTTAAAATACTCTATAAACAAAAAGAAATGAAACGAAAGAATAAAATTTAATAAGGCGTGAGTTTTTATTCGCAGTGGTTAGCTCACTATCAAAATTTGGATTTCTTCTTGGGGAATAAGATTTCACTCGAAAAGAACTGTTTGTTTCAATTCCTGGAGATTATTTCTTCTTCTTCTTCTAGCCGTTTTCTATCCTTTGGATATAGGCCTCTCTCATTTTTTTCCAGTTTTTCCTGTTCTGTGCCACTTGGTACCAGTTTAGTCCGGCTGTTTTTTTGATGTCATCATGCCATCTTTGTTGTG
>WYDF02054250.1:0-11991 GCA_009867245.2 Adranes taylori
TTAAAATCTAAATACTTCACGTCACTTTGTTTCTTGAAATCTCAAGCAAATCGCTTAACTAATGGCTTTTATTATCTCTCTCCAGTACTTAAGTAAACTTCAAGTAAAGCAAGCAGTCATGTTCATGTATTAAGCCTGTCGCTTGAAATTATGTGACAAATAGAATCGGGGCAGTATAGTTTGAGACATGTAAGTCAAATTAATATTTTATTCAGTAATCCGACTAGAAAAATGTTCGCAATCAATCAGTTATAAATTAATTAAGTCAATAAAGTAGAAGAATAAATATTAAAATCATTTAAAGAATAGTAATTAACGAGTTAAACTTAGACTTGATTATTGCACAATTGACTATTAATTTATGATGCAATCATGGGTAATGAATGTGCAAAATATTGAACGTAACTAACCGTTTGCATTAGTATAGAGTTGGAATTTAACGAAATCATTCAAGATGTGTTTGACTATAATTTCTTGAAACTAAACTTCAGAGAAGCATTTATTGTATTTTATTTATTTGAATTGAAAGATTAAATATTTGTTCCACGCATCTGTTAATAATTTGTTGATTGATAATAGAATTTTAGAACTGATCAATCATTTCATTTCATCATGAGTTTTATTTTTATTTGTGTTACGCAGTGATTTAATGATTCAATTTCTAAAGGACTAAACTTGTTTCTTTGAAGCTGCTTAATAGGTTCAAGTAGGGAAGGTTCTTATATTTAACAAACTTGATCAATAAAATTCTTTTAGCTCTACCGTGATTTATTATTATCTTCTGATCGCGAATGAATTGGGAGTTTTTCTTCACCAACATCAGTTTGGGAAAACTGTCCTAATTCCTTGTCGCACCAATTTTCCACGCGACAATATATTTGTAAGAGCCGTGATCTACGCAACTATCAACTGTTTGGATGTTTCAAGATGAACCAAATGTAATAAACGTTAGAAAGTTATAGAGCAAAAAATAGTCGATTATAGAGCACGTCCAATAAAACGATTAATTGTTTCATTCGTTCTACTGGACATGGCTCAGTTATTGCTTTAAGTGATCGAAGAACATTTAACAATGAATGATTGTTTGAACAATTATTTGACAATAAGAAAATGTTTGAAAATTGAATTATGCTTTTGTCATAAGATTTTGAGATTTATATATGGGGTCAAATTCAATGATAAGCCATTAATAGTTCCCTGAAAGATAGGAAATTTATGTAATAACATTTAGCATCTTCATGTATCGTTTACTTTTTAATGCTGTATACATATGATTGATTTGTAAGTTTTATTTGTTGCTAGATTTTAAATGCTCCATTTTGAGAATATTTATATTGCAACCCCAACGCTGTACAAGTGATTAGATATATAAAAAACGAAGTATAAATAATTTTCGAATTTTACAGATTTTATTGGCAATATTTAGATTTTTTTTAATACAATGATGTCTATCAAGTTCAATTTGTTTTGCTGTAATCGGAATTGCGCTAATATAAGAAGATATGCGAACGAGCACGTGACCGATGTGTGCGTATATATATATTTTTGTAACCTCAAATGCTCTGTCACTAACGCCGGATGACGACAAAACGCGATTATGGTTGACTAACTACGAACATATGTGGTTGGTGTTTACATATTTATTAAACGTACATGATAATATTATCTAAACAACTGGCACCATCTACTGCCGAACGTACAGCTCTATAGGTAAGGAATGATACAGAAATCTACATTACGGACCCACATTTCAAATTCACACTATTTTAAACACATGTAGTTTAGACACTATTTAGCTTCAAATCGATCTTGTGACGCCAATGAGAATATGGCCAGACATACTGCTCAACCTCTAAGCAAACACCAATATTTTAATACATTTTCTTAAATAAGTAATCGAAATGGTGCATGCTTTGGACCTTACTGAGCAAAAGTGTTCAATAATCGGCCCCAAAGCATTCACTAATATGTTAATATATTCTATCAAATACGTAGTCAGAATGGTGAATGCGTCGGGCCTTCCTGAGCAAATATATCTAGAACTGTCCTATTCCTACTACTTATATTCTTATTATAACTTTGATAGAAAATTTGATATTGAGTTACTTGACTGAATTGATTTGAATTATTTTTCAGGTAGCTGCTGAAAAAAAAATGTTTGAAATATGATGTGATTATATGTTAAACTGCTAAACTATTTGTGAGCTGCCATTGAAAATTAAATATGCTAAACAGATGGGCTATCAGTTTTGATGTTCTGTATATGAAATGTGGGATCACAAATCCTCCAATATTCTTTTATACATTGCTATTCTAGCAATTCATAAAAGAAGTAGACTTCGATAAGAAGAGATCTCCATTAAGACGTATATGGTATAGCCATGTTGAAGTTTGTGTCTCGATTTCAATGGTTCCGACATTCACTAAAAGAACACATCGTTTTTCACACATACATAATTACACGCTCATTTATCGAAATTCCACAACGAATCGTCTTCTCCAGTTTACAATCAGTATTCTAAATAATGAAATATAATAATCAGCACTCACCTCTCCCAGTAGTATCTCCAAATGCAGTGGGGGCGTAACCCTTTCACCTTGAGATACATATCTCATTGTCATATTAACTTAACCTATTTCTATGCTTATCGTGTACTGGCAATCATTTTAAATAAAATTTTATTTTTCTATAATAGTTCACAACGCGTTAAATAATAATCGCTTATTTTAATTTTATTATGTAGGAGTAATTTATTTAAGATCACAGACATTGATGTGAATGGGGCTTAAAACATTACGAAGAAGGCGTTATTAAATAAGAAGCATTTACATGTGTGTTCAACAAGTCTAATAATTTTTGAAGCGCTGTAAAGCAAACTTATAAAAAGTATAATTTGAAGGTGTTTGTAGAAATTGGGAGTACGTTTCATATTTATGGTAAATGTGCTATCATATTCGTGATAAAATCTAGTTAAAACAATTTTAATACGAACGTTCTTTCAAATCTTTAAAAGTGATAAGTTTATCCTTCTCTCCTTGAGAAAATAATTGAAAAAGTCATAGAACTGTAAGACAGATAATTGAAAATAATTAATTGAAAAAAAAAACTGTAATGCGAAGATTTATAACAGCAAATGCTCTCTCATTGATGCTCTCTCATTGTCATTAAAGAACGGATGCCATCTATCGCCAAATGTAAAAGCCTCTAGACAAGCAATGATACAGAAATCTGTATTAGCCCGCATTTCAACTTTCGCACTTTTGAAACGAGTGTAGTTAAGGCATTACTTAACATCAAAGCGATCACGTGACGCCTATGAGAATAGGGCCAGGCATACTACTCAGAGGGCATAATGGGTACAAATTTTCACTTGAGGGGACACTACCATTTTAGTAAATCTACCTACCCGCATTTGACATTTGAAACCACACCGGATATTTACTAATTATTTTCAGAACTTTAGTGACATCTATTGTTAAAAACCAATATTAATAATAAACATTACCTCAAAATGTTTGTTTATATTCTTATCAACATGACGATATACGAATATCTACGAACGATGGGCAAAAAATTGTCCGGAAATCCACCTCTAATCATTCACCACTATTTTAATACACACTATCAAATAAGTTATCGATATGATGAATGCTTCAGACTTTACTAAACAAAAGTGTCCGAGAGTCGCTCCTAAGCATTCACCAATATGTTAATATATTCTATCAAATAAGTCATCGGAATCGTAAATGCGCCGTGCCTTACTGAGCAAATATATCTAGAATTGTCCAATTCCTACTACTTATATTTTTATTATAACTTTGATATAAGAATTGATATTGAGTTACTTGATTGAAGCGATTTGAATTAATTTTCAGTAAGCTCCTGAAAAAAGTGTGTTAAATTATATGTTAAATGGCTAAACTATCTTTGTGCTGCCATTAAAAATTAAATATGGTGCACTATAAAACAGATGGACTATAATTGTTACTTTATATAAACCGTTTTAATTTTCTGTATATGAAAGATGAGATCACATTATTTTATACATTGCTATTGTAGCAATTCATAAAAGGAGTTGACTTGGATAAAATGAGATCTCTGTTAGATATATACAGAGATAAAGAGGAAGTTTATGTCTCGACTCCAAGGGTTCTGACATTCGCTAAAATGACACATCTTTTTCAAGCCAAATACAATTTCGCGTCCATTTAGCGAAATCCCGCAAGTAAATCCGCTGTGACCCAATCGTCTTCTCCAGTCTTCAATCAATATTTTAAAATAATGAAATATAATAATCTGCACTCACCTCCAAGTAGTATCTCCAGATGCAGTAGGGGATGTAACCCTTTCACCTTGAGATACATATCTCACTGGCATATTATCTGCACTTAACCCATTTCTATGCTAATCGTTAGTGTGCACTGACAATCATTTTAAGTAAATTTTTATTTTTCATAATAGTTCACAAAGCGTTAAATAATAATCACTTATTTTACTTTTGTTGTATAATTTATTTGAATTCATAAACATTCATGTGAATGGGGCTTAAAAAATTATCAAATGAAGCGTTATTATTAATATCAAATATCAAATAAGAAGCATTTACATGCGTGTTCAACAAATCTAATAATTTTTGAAGCGCTACAAAGCAAACTTATGAAAAGTTTAAATGTAAGATGTTTGGAGAAATTGCGATCACGTTTCATTCTCGTGGTAAATTTGCTACCATATACCTGATAAAATCTATCTAAACCGGTTTTAATACGAACGTTCTTTCAAATTGTTAAAAGTGACTAGTTTATCCTTTTCTCTTTGAATAGTTGAAAAGTCATAGAATTGTAAGACTGATAATTGAAAAGTACTGTGAGATAATACCCAGAAACGGAGACCGCCATACCAGGAAAATACCATTAGATTAGAAAACGCTTTTACGAAACGGTTTTCGAAGCGATAATTTTGAAAATGTGCTCATTCCTAATGAAGCCCTTTCTGTGTTTGCTATAATTGTTTTAAAATATTATGCAGAGGCAAACCAATATGACCAAATAAAAATTACTGCAAAAATTGTGGTAAACGTGGGCATGTCCAATGGTGCAGCAGATAGTGCAGGCTATGAACGATTTTCCAAAAACAAAGATAGTATTTTAATTTATGCTGTGTATATTACGTATGTATGTTGTGAATACTTTTATGAATGTATGTGGTGATGTTTCAAGTACACGTTAATTATTTTCAAACCCTTCAGTTTCTAAAATTTTTCCCGTATTTGTAGCAACTTTGTTATATTGGTTGTTCTTATTTTCTTAACAAGATCTAAACAATCGTAATAAAATACGCTAATACATTGTAAACATTGATGTTTCTAAATTTACTGTTAGTATGACTAACTAAAAACAAAGTATAAATAAAATAAATGGCTCTTTACTATTAAAATATTTTGGTATTTATTCATATTTTTTATATCCACTACTCAAATATGAAAAATAGTATTTAGATCCCAATAACCGTGTTGGTTTCATAATAATTTTTATTGGTTTAATTGTTATTTTACTCTATCTGTTGAACACACAATTAGTAAAATTTGCTTTCAAATCGACTATGTAATTTTTTAATGTCATAATGATTTTATATTTGATGAAGGGTATGTCAATCAGACTCTAAAATACACCAAATTGATATTCTATAACGGTTAAAAACAGCCTTAAATACCGATACGAAACTAATTAATCGCTGTCATAGATTACCTCTTGAGAACGTGACAGTCCGCAGCGTGAATTTCACGCTCACGCTTCATATACGCGCGCACACACGTTTCACGTGCTGTATCGTCTACTACTACCACCACCAACCGTATAGTGTCACGCTGGCACTGAAAATGCGTTCACGAGTTGTGCGCAGTTAAGTGGACATATATACAGCTCAACGTTCGAAACCAACGCGACTTTCTAAAGCGTGTTAGTATTGAGAGAGCGTGTTCGTAGGTAGACAAAAGCGCGCGCATTTCAAATGAGATCACGTTTTGCAGATGCTTTATTTTCTAAACGGATTTTATTGCTTTCATAATATGCTTTCACTAATTAATAAAATTTTGTTACTTCGATATTAAATTAATTCAAATCATTTTTAGTAAACTTTATCAAATTTAATTGGAACTTAATTAAAATCAAGATTAGTTAGTCGTCACAATAAAATTTAGTTTAAACTAAATACATTTAAACTAATTACTACTGAGTAGAACAGGAACCAATTAAAGAACTATGATCAAATATCCAATATTCAAAACCTCAATTGCATTACTGCAATTACATGCTAAAATAATTATTAATCGAATATGACACGCAATCAACCAACAAAGTTCTCGATAATGTATGTATGATGCTATTACTTTAAGCCATAAATAACTATAAAGTATTAATTACATGCATTTCTGGCATAGATGGTAGCCGTTGTCAGTAGCC
This sequence comes from Adranes taylori, assembly GCA_009867245.2. Taxonomy (NCBI): domain Eukaryota; kingdom Metazoa; phylum Arthropoda; class Insecta; order Coleoptera; family Staphylinidae; genus Adranes; species Adranes taylori. The sequence continues at coordinate 6,460 of WYDF02054250.1, forward strand.
TCTGTTTCAGGAACACGATATATGTCTATCAACACTGCATACTGCACCACCTAGGTTGTTTAAGCTAATTTGAAAATTCTCTATATAATGTACACACAAATTCACTATTACACAATTCTATGAACGCAGATGGTAGTTAGATGAAATATTATTTTAAGTGAGATGAACGGTTATAAGGTGTTCATCCATCTCAACAAATGAGATGTAAGGAACTTTTAACAATCAAAGTAACATTTAATTAACCCCTTCAGTTCATATCTAGTATTAGCTTATACACGCTAAGTGGTAAAGTTGATAATTTTATACGCTAAAAGATCAGTGTCATTAAACAATGAGGTTACTGATGCAAAGGGTACTGATGATGGTTACTACTTATACCAGAAATGGTGTATCTAACTTGCCTGCTTTTTAAGCTAGTTGAGTGTTTCAAACAGTCTGTATGTAGTCTGTAAAATGAGTAACTTATCCAATTAATAACAGTTCTTATTGTGCATGAGAATAGATTAAATACCAGGGTAAGATTATTTAATATAATTGGGACAGACATTGTAAAACCTACATCCGGTGTAAAAAATATTCACTTCATAGAAAGCTTATGCTGGTGATAATAAATAAAAAGTAAATAAATCAATTACACTTCATTGATGCTAACAAATAAAAAATTTTACACAACTCAACATTTCAAAGAAATCACGTTAAACAAATACAAGGTATGTAGCTATTAAAATAGATAAAATGCTAAAATAAAACAAACGAAAGGTTTCAAAATACATATTCGAAAAACTGTGGATCTCATTAGTATATTCAATGTTAGAGACTACTTATTTACAAGTTTGAAACAGACACTAAAATAAGTCAGCAAGGCCAACTAATCTATACATTTTATTAATATTGTAATATAAGACATTCTATTCGTGATCATTTTTTATTCATTGTGTTTTGTTATGTCTATTTACGAAAATTTTAAAATGACATTCACATATGAATGACAAGCATCCTGAGAAAAATACATATATATTTTCATGCCAAGGCCACGTCATTCATTTATTAAATCTGTATGTTAGACCATAAGACTGGCACATGACTTCACTCGTAGTGCGATGTGCGAAGTCGTGTCATTAGTGTGCTCTTGTTTGGCTTTGAAGTCTGAGGTTATTGCTACCCACTTACTAATACCTACGTAGTACGCTCTGCGCAGCAAATTTCATTTTTGATTGTTCCGAAAAAACTTTCGAGTGCACTGGTAAACTCTGTATTCCCTGAATATGTCGAATCGTCGAATTTTAACACAAGCTGAACTGCAAAAGTGGCAGCTGAGATTGGACTAAGCAGTGATTCCGATGATTTTATACGTGAACCGGTATGGAAACCGTCCTCATCAGGCAGTGAAGACGAATTTGCTGTGGACGATGCTAACATTTCAAATAATCTGCAAGAAAAGGTTCTGGATGAAATAGAGCAAGAGGTGGATCGAGATATAACGGAATCGGAGTGAATATGTTGGACGACATAAATTATTTCCGTTCACTGGCCGCCATGGTCTACGAGATCTAGCGCACGACTACACTCCAATTGAAGCATTCTTCTTGATCGTTGATGACGTTATTATAAATTTGATTGTCATAGAAAAGAACAGATTTGCAAAACAGGCCATAAGATCGAATACATATAAAAAGCATCTTAGATTGAATAAATGCATGAAAGAAAATCTGGATTTGACACTTTGGATGGGTTTAGTGAGGCTTAATGCCCTACCGGATTATTGGGCAACTCAAGGCATCTATCGACAGGATGTTTCTCGTTCCATAATGTCAAGAAATCGATATCAGTTATTGTTGAAAATGTTACACTTTAACAATAATGAAACAATTCAAAAGGGAGAACGCCTTCAGTCAGAAAAATTCAGTCAGGGCAAACAAAAAGGATATTCATAAAGAAGTGCTTGTAGCAAAACTTGAAAAGGGAGAGATGATATCACGAGAAAATACGAATAGTATCATCATCTAAAATGGAAAGACACAAGGGATGTACGATTATTGTCCACAAAACATGCTCCTATTATGGTACCCCTACAAACTAAACAAGGTCAATCTACTGCAAATAGTGATCAAAACATTGATATACAGCAACCATGTGCAAGTCTCGAAGTAGAGTCAGCAGTAGCTACTAGAAAACGTAAATCTAAAAAAGCCACTTGATATCCTGGCATACAACAACTGAAACGTTAATATATACATCTCTGATCAAATGGCTTCCCATGCTACAACCATAAGGAAAGGTGTCAAGTGGTATAGGAAACTGAGTACTGAACTTTTATTAGGAACACCAGTTGTTAATGCGTGGGTGTCCCACAAACAGGCTACTGATAAGAAGTTTCAAATTCCGTGAAGATTTTGCTGCAAATTTGCTGAATCAACCAGAACGAAAAGCAAAAAGTATCTACAAATACCTATCATCACTTGCCTTATAGAGTTGGGGAGAACGGAAGGAAAATGAGAAGAAAATGCAGCAGCTGCTACTCAAGTCTACAATCATCGGCTGGAAATTTCGTGCATTATAAAATTATTGTGTAATAATGTATTTAATTTTACTTAGACGACATTCCTAATATTATATGGCAGAGCAGCGCAAAAGAAGTGATGTTGCCATCAAAAGCATCAAAGTATTATGCATATATGTATTGCTGGGCAAAGTTATCTGATGTGGGCTTTCAAGAAGCTTTTTGTTTGTGCTGTAAGATGAGCAATCTCATCACAAATTACCCCATTGGCACCGAAGGCTGCCATTGACCCGTTTTCACATTACACCTGGTAGATCCTTTCAAGCCATACGTCCTAATCCTCCTTTCCGCCTAAACAGTTCTTGGCAGATTAGGGATTCGGATTATCGCGCGACATTAATGTTTAACAAGATTCTATCGCATTACACTTCCACTTCTGTTAGGATTAGCAAATTTTAGATTCCAGGGTAGGTACTATTCCAGAATTATAGGTACTATTTTTTCTGTTGTTATTGTAGCACCTGCTTCTGTTGCCAGGTCCTACGCCCACACCGTACATAGAAACAGTGTGTGCTGTGCGTCGTCTGTTTCCTGCTCGCAGTGCTTGGAGCGCAAGCTGTCTTTTCCCCATTGCTGATAGATAGGAAGCAAAGCATCCGGACCTATGAGGCACTGTTGGATCAAACATTTTGCTCACCATAAGGTCTTTCCATTTAAGTTCATATTTGTGGTATGACGTTATACTGCGGCATATAATAATGTTGACTGCTCTACTGATCAAATCAGTTTCCTTTTGGAAGTAATCGGTTTTCCCACTTTAAGCATAAGGCGCGCTGCAAATGAAGCTCATGTGGCTGCTTTGTCCGCTACTTCCTATATATGTTTATTAAATCTCAAACCACGATCAAGAGTTACGCCTGAATATTTTACTATTTCTTTGAACATTCTTGGGTGGTCTTCGATTAACTGAATAGCTGAATAGCTCAATCTTCTGCGACCAACTGCATAATGGCTCCCGTTTTCTCCGGAGCTGGAATAAGAGACTTTGGTCTCTGCACTCACTGACAATAATTTGGCTTTTATTAGTTATATTTTCTAGCTGTCTTAATTCTCGTGCTGTGACTAGCATCGTTACGTCGTCGGCAAATTCGATAAGTGAGTCTCCATCCGGAAATCTAATTTCCAGAAGACTTTTGTACATAATATTCCACAGAGTTAATCCAATAATGAATCTAATTTTTTACTTATGATATCGATAATGTCATCTGTCCATCTTTTCTATGATTTCCTTGGCGATTTTTGTTTTTTGGTATTCTTGTTCTATACTGCAAGATTCATTTTATTCATCTATCGTATTAAGTCGAGATAATGTCTTTTTGTTGCGTTTTCTAAGAATATTCCAAGCGTAAATCTATTCGTTGGGTCACTCCGAATTTCTTTGCTGTTTTATTAGCGAGTTTAAGACTTTTCGCTTCTAAGATTGTCATGTCATGGAAAACAAATTAATTGATTTTTCAAATTATCTTTAAATATTATTAAATTGGAAATTCCTTGCTGTTTACATATTGTACGCAATTGGGCTGCGCGTAATTCAACAAATTGCATGGGTCATTTTAATAGCTCTACGAGTGGAGGTTGATCAAGTTCCGTGAACTCAATTCGTGATAATGCGTCTGCCACGACATTATCTTTACCACAAACTTAACTAATAGTGAAATCATATTCCTGCAACGTGAAACATAATCTCATTAATTTACTTGAAGGATTAGCCATGCCATGAAGATCCACTCATGGTTTACGGTCGGTTTGTATGTGAAATTTTCTGCCGAAAAGATACGGTCGAAATTTTTAACTGCGAGACAAATTTCTAATAGCTCTTTCTCGATTGTACAATAAATCATCTCCGCCTTACTCATTCTTCTACTAGCATAAGCTACAGTTCGGTTATTAAAATTTCAAAGAACCGCTCCCAAAAAATGCTTAAATGCATGCGTTTTAAGGTTAAATTCGTGCCCTCCCTCAAAATATTTGATTTTGAATGCTTTTTGACGTTCCTGTGTCTATTCAAACTTAATCCCTTTTCTAGATAAATTATTTAATGGTACAACTATTTCTGCAAACTTCCGATAATAGTTAGCAAATGCTACAAACCTTCTAGCATCAGCTACTGACTGTGAAACGGGATATTTTCTGAAAACTTTTTATGGGCCTACTTTTATGCCCCTCTTCCGAAATCACATGTCTTTAATTACAGCAAGAACATTTATTAAATGTGGAACTGCTGCCGAAACAAATGAGATCATACGCGAAACAATCTCACAATTCAATCCAACCATGGCAATTGTCATTGCCCTAGAACAGGCATTTGGACTAATTTTCATCGGTAACCTCGTCAACTGATATTGCTCTCTATCCGTTGTACAGGATGATTCGTGACCTAACTCTATCTGATGAAGTTTGGTAACTTTACTCTTTTATTAAATCAATACCCTTGATTTGAACTTAATCAAATAACAATGAAATAATAATTAATGAAATATTTATGAAATAACAATGAAATAATGAAATAAAAATAACAATGAAATAATACTCAATAATATATATTATTGTTTAGTAATCTTTGACATGTAAACATCTTAATGTTGTTAAGCGCGCACTTTATGTAATACATATATAACCACTATGTTTTAATATTTGGTTAATCAAGGTGATTAAAGTTTTACTTATAAGTTGTTCGTTAAACTTTGTTTATTCAATTAAGCTAACGCGTGTACTTTTTAAATAATAATTTTAATATACAATTAGTCCTCAAATACTACCACATAATGTTCTAAAGATGCAAATCTGTGATAACACAAATAGACGAACAAATTAGTATTAATTATTTACAATTGAGAATTCATTTTATACAGGATGTCTCTATAAGCGGACCTCTGAAGATTTTGAATTTCCTGTAGATGATAATACAATTTTGATTTCAGATTATTATAGGTAGGTATAAGTAGTATATTTTAAAAATATTTATATATATA
>WYDF02054261.1:0-11991 GCA_009867245.2 Adranes taylori
ATACGAGTCCCATTCCAAGCTCCATGTGGTGATCTAGATGACAATGGTAGAGCCAATAACCTAATATTTATAAAATCAAATTATTATTTTTTTCAGTAATAGTTATAGTCATGAATTTGTAATAAATTGCTACATCTTCCATAAAAGATATTGAAGAATTTGTTTTAAGCATTTGTATTAATAATTAATTTGATAATGTTAAGGACAAATAAGCTGAAACACATATCTTTACTACATGCATACATACCTGGATTTTTTGCTTTAAATCTAAAAATTGTATATCCTCCATCTGGTATAGTAACTGTATCCTTTAGGGGTGGATGGTCAAAATTGCGTGGAAGTTTTCCTGCTTTATCCATAGCTTTTACTGTTTTTAAATCAACGCTACTACCCAATCTTTTCATGCCTAATACACGGAAATTATATCCATGTAAATGGAATGGATGATTAGCATCAAATGCATAACCTTGGTCAATCATTATTACTTCAACCAAAGAATTTAATTTGATCTAAAAAAGTTTATCATGTTTTATTTTAATATTGTCACGTTTAAATTTTCACAGGATAAATAAATTCTAGTTTACAGTCAAAACACACTCAATTCAACCGGAATCGGAAAGAATTTGATTTAGGTTAGAGCGTAATCAAAATTAATAAAATGTTACTTGAGGGGTTTTAAAAATGTGTTTTCACCAATATAATTTATAGTTACACAATAAGTTATGGCACCTTGCTTGATTAAAGCCAAAGTTCAACCTTAATGAAACAAATACGGCCGATAAAATAATTAAACATGAATCAAATATTTAAAACACATCAATATTCTAAATTCAAAGATATAAAATAACCATCAACTCTATTAAATACTGCGTTAATAAATGTTAGCTTATGACATTTACATAATATCCTTGATTAATTACCTGTATTTCATATGACAATTCGTTACATTAATTATAATTTTTTGTTTAGTATGAAATCATTATTTAAATTTCTCAAAATGATGTTGATTTATAATAACACATTTCTCTACTCACATCTGCACTTTAGCCACAGTTCTCACAAGAAAAGTGTACTAGAAAATACGCGTACATTTAAATAACTTTTATACTGATCTTTTCACCTAGTAATAAAATTCTGTCCTTTGGTTTACTAATTTTTTGCTTTTTATATCCTTGGTCCATTGTTGCGCCACTTCGTGTACTCGGCTTGGAGAAGAAGTTTATTGCATTTTACTTTAATTCATTAAAAGTCTATCACATAAATTGTTTTTCAATTATCTCTCTCTCTTGTCTGTCTGCCTGCCTGTCTGCCTCTCTCTCTCTCTCCCTCTCTCTCTTTTGAAAAATCACCATACGTGGCTTAATAAAATTACTTTTAAACATGCATTCAAAATAGTTTTGCTTCACATCTAATTTATTTATCCAAACTATCATATTTAGACACTTCAAGAAGTATTTGGATTTATAATTTTTTGCTCTGAGAGATCAGTTTTAAGATTTTAATGAACAATGGCCACTACCCACAATGATGACGGTCCACCGAGGGAAAGCCTGGTATCCCAGTGAGTCAGTCGAACCCTGCTTACATGCAATATGTGCAAAGGAAATATTAAGGAAGATGAAGTGTTAAAATTTGTACAAAATTGCATAGAATGTACCTGTAATACATATGGGCAAGCGCAATATGTTTTATCACAACCTGATGTAGAACTTTCATTACAAAATAATCTCTTGTCGATTTTGTGTCTTGCAGTTAGAAGTGGTACGGATAGAAACGTAAGCGATATGTTGTTTATTTGAGGCGTTCGTTCTAGATGTGCTAAAATTAAAACAAGAACATTGTTATGTTTTAGATTCTTCTAATGGTGCTAGTTGACGGAAAGTATCTTCAATAGCTAAATGTTTTGTCAGAGGTTCAAGGGGTTGTTTTTCTTGTACCTACTTACATAGACTAGCAACATATTTACAAGAACATAGCATATTTATAACGGTTAGGTTTAATCAAGTGCGTAACTCATTTTATTTCAGTTAAATAGTTAATTTAAATTAACTAGTTAAGTTATGCTAAATAAATAATTAAGTTGTATACGTTAAATTAACTAGTTAAGTTATGTTAAATAGATAATTAAGTTGTATAAGTTAAATTAACTATTTAAGTTATGCTAAATAGATAATGAAGTCGTATAAGTTAAATTAACTAGTTAAGTTATGCTAAATAGATAATTAAGTTGTATAAGTTAAATTAACTAGTTAAGTTATGTTAAATAGATAATTAAGTTGTATATGTTAAATGATTATATTAGGCAACGAAAAGTACCTGCATTCAGATAAATGTATTTCCAATGGTGTCTACAATGGGCTCTGTTAAGAAGGTTGTTTTTTTTTCATGCGCCTACCTTACATAGACTAGTAACATATTTATAAGGACATAGCATATTCATAAATGTTGGTTAAATAGTTGAGTTAAATTAAGTTGTAAAGTTAAGTTAACATAGTTAAGATAAGTACTTAGTTAAGTCAATATTTAAGTTAAAATGAATAAATAATAAATAATAATGGAAATAAAAATTAATTAACATATTTATTTTCCAGACGTACAGTTAATTGTGAAAGCATTTGTTCTGGGTGTGCTAAAATTAAAATAAGAGTATAACAACATATTATTTATAAGAACATAGCATATTTATAAAGGTTGGTTATATAGTTAAGTTAAATCAACTAGTTAAGTTAAATAGTTAGTTATGTTAATATTTAAGTTAAGTTATTGTTAGATTTTAAATTTCTTTTACTTATCTTAGACAACGGAAAGTATCTGCAATCAGATAAATGTTTTGTCAGTGGTTCCTACAAACATGTTTGTGTTAAGAAGGTTGTTCTTTTCTTGTGCTTACCTTTCATAGTCTAGCAACATATTTACAACATAACATATTAATTATAAAGCTTGGTTAAATAGTTAAGTTAAATTAACTAGTTATGTTAAGTTACTATAGTTAAGTTAAGTTAGAAGTTAATATTTAAGTTAAATTAAAGAAATATAATAATGATAAATTAAAGTTAATTTACTTATTTATTTTTCAGAAGTACAATTAATTGTGAAAGCGTTCGTTCTAGATGCGTTAAAATTAAAATAGAACTTTGTTACATTTTAGAATTCTTCTAATTGTCTTTGCCCACGGAAAATGTCTGCAGTCAGATAAATGTTTTGTCCGTGGTTCCTATAAACAGGTTCCTGTTAAAACGGTTGTTTTCTTTTTGCGCCTACCTTACATAGACTAGCAACATATTTACAAGAACACAGCGTATTTACTAGGATTGGATTTTATCAAGTAAAATACTTTTGGTAATTGAATTTCTCACTATAAAGGTTAATTAAGTAATAATGATAAATAATAGTAATGTTCATGTTGAATAAAATTATGTGCATTACTCATTTTATGTCAGTTAACTAGTTAAGTTAACTTAAATCGTTAGTTAACTTAAATAAATATAATAATATTAAATTAAAATTAATTTTCATATTTATTTTCCAGACATACAATAAATTGTGAACGTCATAAAAATACTAAATAATTTAGTGCAAACTTACAATTATCAATATCATAATATGGTGGCTTGTAAAATCTTGGATTATTGCGCTTGTTAAAATCATAGGACAAATAAAACTTGTAGTCTGGCTTCTTTTTCAAACTTCTTTCTAATGGTATCAGGGATCTTAATTGTGGAATTGTAATTATTCCTTTGGTTTCTGTTCCCCTATTTACTGTATTCATTTGCTGAAAATTTCAATTTATAAATAAACAGCACTTAGAATTACAGTTTTTATTATTTAGGCAATAATAATTCAAATTCTATAATTGTAGGATTAAAGTTGAAAAATTTATATTAATAATGATAATAAAACAAAAACATACTAAACCGTCCTTATGACTTTCTTCATAAGTTGGAATTATTCCCAGAGGTAGCAACTTAGTGCTATCCGATCTATATTGCAGAACTGCTAATTGATAGCACTTATTTTTACCACAATCTAGGAGACCTTTGAAGCGCATCCAATATAATCCTACTTTTTTATTAGCTTTTAAAACAAAATCAAAACGTTCTCCAGCGTATATGACTAATGATTCAACTAAAAATTGAAAATATTACAGTACTCTACGGTCATATTGTTTGATTGTTGTAGGTGTATAATTACTTTTTATTTAAATTTATTCTTGTTTTTAATTTGTCGTATTGTATTTAGTAATTATAATAAAGAATGATAATCGATTTACTGATCAATTACATTTATAATATGATTCTAGTTTATAATCTTTGTGACGTTTCGCTAGCAGCCTAAAACTCGCCTCTTCAGCCTAAAACTTAAAATAAAAATTTGATTCTAAAAAAATAATGATTCTAGATTGAATTAAAGAAGATAATTTGTAAATGTTAAAATGAAAATTGGATATTATTTAGATAAATAGGAAGTAAGAAAAAATATCTTACTTTCGATTATAGTGAACTCAAATCAAATGTTTTAAAACTTTATAATATTTTCTGAATCAAAATCTATTATCATATTATTAAATTATCTCTGATATAAGTTAAATACTGTTCAAAACTTATTACATAAAATGCACTGCGAAATAAGATAAGTAAATAAAAAACAGAAGAAGTGATTATTAAATAATATACAACCAACAAAACAAAATATATTATTTAAATATTTTTTGTAACAAAACATTTTTCGCAAGAGATATCTGAATGATTAATAAATAATTTTATTATTTGTAAATATTTATAATATTGATAGAAAATTTATAATAAAAGAAAAATTGGTATTTAATTGTAAGTTTAAAAAATAATATGATTTATATCAATGAATCAATTTTATTCTGAAATGATAATATATTATTATAATCATAAAATAAGGGTTCTAAGTAGTTTTTACATAAAATACTATCAATTATAACATTAGTTAATTAAATATGAAGTTGAGAATTGTAATGTGGGGGTTTTAAAAAGAATTGAATATATTTTATGATTGATAGCATCTTATATGAAAAAACTTTCAACACTTATTTTATTATAGTAATATATTTTCATTTCAAAATCAAATTGATTTATTGATATAAATCATATTATTTTTAATCTTACAATTAAATACCAATTTTTCGTTTATTATAAATTATCTATCAATATTGACAAATAACCAAAAAATTTTACAAAATAATTCATTATATAATTCATTTTAAAAATCAAACGTGTTCCAAATACTCCATATAATTATTGAATAACTAAATATTCTTTAGTTAAAATGCTTTTTTGTTGACATGTTTCGAGGCAACAATCGCCTCTTCATGTGAATTGAAAAAGTTTCCATTTCCTAGTTAACATGTGACAAGCACATTTTGCTGGTTTAACGTTTCTTTAAAATTTTACATTTTAAATTGATTTATTTGGAATAGATTTTAATGTATTTTTGATAAATTTATTGATTTTTACAAGCGCCTTTGACGATTTTAATCATTATTTTCATGATGAAAATTTCTAATTAGGCCTTGATATTGGATTTTTTGCTGACTAATTTTGAATCCTTCTTTCAATGAGCGCTAGCAGGTTTTACATTTTTGTTTAATTTGTATTTCAATTTGATTGCTAATATAAAATTAGCATTTTCTATAAAATAATACTATTTATATGGTATAAATAAAAATAAAGATAATGAATAAATAAGTTTTAATAATTTTTAATGATAATAATCCCTGTTTCAATTTATTTAAATTATTTTATTTCAAAGTACCTTTTATGCAATTCAATTTTATTCATAAAATGTTATTCAGTTTTAAAATATTTGATTGTACTCGGTAGAATTATATTCGTCACTGTTATTAATTAGTTGATTTATTTTATCTAAAAAACATCCAAGTTTTATTTTAACTATTTGTCTGAAGAAGTTAGCATTGCTAACAAAACGCCACAAAGATTATAAACTAGAATCATATAATAAATGTATTTGTTCCAATAAACCAATTATTATTTTTTATTAATGAGATATTTCATGAGGATATGGATATAGATTAATATAATAATTTATATCTTTGAAAAAATTAACCCACTCAGGATTCAAACCCCAGCCTCCGGATTCCATGTAAGGTGTTCAGACCTCTATAGACCACTAAACGAACGATTTTTATAAATGTTATACACATGTATTATTGATTTACGATATTGGTCGTTCCATGCCAAATCAACCAGTCACGCAACCTGATCATCTTCAATTTTTTTGAAAATTTATCATTATTCTCTCCAATGATATAAATTAGAATATATTTTTAGAATTTTTTTATCTTATTGGATTTTGGTGTAATTAATTTTTAAATTTTGGAAACAATAGTCATTTTTTGGCATGCATTAACTTTTTAATTCTTGAATTTCTCGAGTTATATTAGGCCTAGAGAGATGTTTGATACCTTATTTTAAAAAGGGAATTTCATAAGGTTTAATATGATATGCTACACATATTTGGTGAAATAATTTTTTTTTATTTAAAAAAAAACAACAAAATTTTTTTTAAGTTGCTTGCAGTGTTATAAACTTTAAATACTAAAATTTACAGAGTGGAATCTCCATGGGATCAGGAGATATCACAAAAATAAATTTAATTTTAATTTTTATGCAAAATTAGTAAATAATTATCTAAAAATACTCTAAATACACTAAGATTGAAAGCTAGTAATATTGCACAGAACATGTTTTTGAAAAATATTTAAATGCGCTAACTTAAAAATTTCTGTTTGTCATTTTTTTTAAATAAATTTATTTTTGTGATATCTCCACTCTCTAAATTTTAAGATTTAAAGCTTATAACACTGCAAGACACATATTTTTTTCAAAATTAAACAAAAACCAACTTAAAAAATTTTCGAAAATAAAATTTTCAAATAAATTTTTTAAATAAAAAAAAATTGTTTCACCAAACCTGTTCATGTATAGCATATCATATTAAACCTTATGAAATTCTCTTTAAAATAAGGTATCAAACACCTCTCTAGGCCTAATAGAACTTGAGTAATTCAAGAATTAAAAAATCAAAAATGACTATTTTTCCAAAATTTAAAAATTAATTACACCAATATTCTCATTTATATCATTAAGGAGAATAATTGCAGAAACTTTAATAAACATTAGAAATGGTCAGGTTGAATTATGAAATTTTTTGGTTGATTTCAGATTGAATGACCCATATGTAATTATAAACAAGTTTTGTGGTTACCAACATTGCCATACACATAGTTTTCGCGTCATCATATAGGTGTCACCACTTGTCTTGTTTTGTTCTAAATTTTCTATTAGTTTCTGTTTTCACGCTTTATTTTTTATAACATAAGTTATTAGACATACTTAGTAAATATCTTTATTATTTATTTATGATTTGAATTTACCTTGAACAGGTTTAATCTCATTTCCATCAGAACTAATAACTAATAAACTATGACCATCAATTGATATTTCTACAGGACAATTTAGAACTCCTGCACCTATTACACGAAAGCGATATCTGTATCCCTGAAATAAGAAATAAGTACAACTTCAATTGGTCCAATACAAATTGGTGTCTTATATTTATATCTATTGTTTAATAGTTAATCAATTTCATCATTACTTATCTTTAAACTATTTTAATGAAGACATAAACTACGGCGATAAATTTACTATGGAGGTTTGTTTGTTAAAAACCATTGGAAATCAGAATATGTGAATTGCTATAAGAAAAACGTACTTTTTCCACTACGAATCTTGCTAAAGGCCCCTCAACTGTGGGTCTGTCTGTATCTAATGTACGAAGTCCTAAACCATTAATTAGCATTCCACTAGGTTTGTTTGTTCCATTGCCATGATGATGTAGCGTAAATTCTGCTAAACCTATATTCCTATCCCAATCAATTATTGATATGATATGAGCATCTAGATCAAAATCGTATAGGGCATGTAGTTTGTTTTTTTCAATTGGAACTTGTACAATTAGTGGACCAAAGACACCATCACTTCTTTGCACACCTAAAAAAAATTATTTCTTTTACTAGCATCAACCATTGTTGCAACGTTCGCAATATGATAATAAACATCGTGGATGTTGAATATTTCACTTTTCCCACATCTAGCCTACGTTCCGATTGTATGTTTCTACTAGGCTTCTTTAAAGATAATTTTCAATTTAAGTAAGTTATAATCTAGTTTTATTTCTCTATCATTCACAAGAGTGGCCAGGAGCGTTCACTAAATATTTAATGATTTTCAAATTTTACTCTGATGCTTTTAACTTCTTTTTCTATTTCGATGGGAACTTAAGTATTCAAATTTTACTTTACACGTAAGAAAAATGAAGTTCGTTGATAATTAATTTTACACTAATTAGGAAAAACTTCAGTATATATAAATATTTGAAAATCCTCTACGGTATATAGAAAAAATTTCAAAGAAAATGCTTTCTTTTTTTTGAACAATTTATCAAAATACCTTACAAAATCCTTTTCGCTGTATAAGCTGTATAAATTATATTTTCTAAGGTATTTAGTATTTATTAAAGTTATTTAAAAAATCCCTTTTCGTGATGATGTAGCGTATATTCATCACGAGATATTTATCAAAATAATTATTTTCTGGTATGTACCACCATATTTATTTTCTAGAATGTCTCTGAAGGAGGAAGATTAATCTCTGAACTCCGGGAAGACAATTAATCTAGAGGAAGAAAACCTTGAATAAAATTTATTCGGTCCTCCAGGTTGGGGGTTGAGACGTCAGGCTAGTTCTCTGTCACTTGTAAAAAGTTAAACTTACTAAAAAGCCTAACAATTTCGAATTTTTAGACGGATCAAACCGACTAATGTCAAGGAAAAGGATTATGAATATTGGTATTTGAAATGTTCAAGGAATAAAATAAATCACAGGAAATTACACAAGAACTACTCAATCTAAATATGGAGATTGTTGTATTAACGAAAACCAAGAAAAAAGGGTGCTGGCACATAAATGGTGAATTTATATATTTACTGGAGTCTCAAAACATGAAAGAGCAAAGAGAGGAATTTCACAAAAACATAAAACTAAAATATCTGATTTAGAGGTGGTCAACGAGAATATCATCAGCGTCAATCTTACCATAAATCAGAAACCAATGAAAATTCTGAGAAATTTTCATTGATTTCTTTCTCGTAGAGAAAGATGATTTCTTTGAGCAGGTTAATGAGGAAATTATGAAGATAAGAAAATCAAGAGAGCCGATAATACTTGGAGATCTGAGTACTAAAACTGGCCGTAGAACTAATGATGACATAGTATTCTTACGAAGAATCTTAACGATAAAGCGGAAAGGTTGATTGAATTTTGTCAATACTATCAACTAACACTAAAAAATGGCTTCTACAGACATAAGAGCATTCATACGTACGCATGGGTACAACAGACAAAATACCTTAAATCTTTTATTGACTACACGTTATAATAAAGCAAGACACTAGTTTACAAATAAATGACGTGCGAATCTATAAAGGCTCTGAATATTATATGGTCAGAGCAAAGGTCATAGCAGTGGCCTTCAGACCTAAAAATAGTAAATATCCTAGTGGACAGTAAATTGGGCAAAGAGATTGTGTAACAAAACCTTAAAATTTAGATAGATTACTAAATGAAAGTACACGAACGTGGTACTTCAGTAAAGTTGAGTACTTAACAATTTTTGGTAGAGCTTTTTCTTTTATGTCATCAAACCTTCCTGATTCCACCAGAGTTTTGTACTTTATTCTCCATTTTTAAGTTCAATTGCTTCTTCAGTTTTTTAGGCTATTTATTATATTTCCATATACTTCCTCTACTGGTCGTTGATGTACAGTCTCTAAAAGCTTTCCATCTTTCATATAACCAGGACAGATCAACAGGACAGAAATCAATTCTTGGATAAAAAGAGAACAACAAGAAGAGCTGTAGACAGAGCAAAGAGAGAGATGTGGGTTAGGAAATGTACGGAAATCAATGCTAATCTAGATAGAAAAAAGTGTCCAGAATCGTGGAAGTTCATAAAAAATGTGGACCAGATGCAGAAATAAGGCC
Organism: Adranes taylori; assembly: GCA_009867245.2. NCBI lineage: Eukaryota > Metazoa > Arthropoda > Insecta > Coleoptera > Staphylinidae > Adranes > Adranes taylori. The sequence continues at coordinate 10,092 of WYDF02054261.1, forward strand.
AATATCCAAATAACAGCAGCAAAGAAATGGTTGGATTACTATGAAAAGTTATTAACTTAAAACAGAGATGAGTACCTGATTAGCAGTCCAATTAATGTACTTGCAGAAGGCGAAACAATAACCTTTGAGGTTGAAACAATTAAAAAAGCAGTACAACAACTGAAAAATCGACGGTCTCCAGGACCAGCAGGAATCCCGGCTGAACTAATCAAGTGTGGATCAGAAAACGTTTTTGAGCAACTTATCTGGTGCATTAATCAATATCTAGATGGAACTCCAGTTTCTAAAGAATGGAAAGAAGCATACATATTATAGAAGTATATCGGTGACCAGTACTCTACGTCGTATATATGGAAGAATAATCCAGGATCTCATTCAGATCGAATATAGAGGCAAAGAAGAAAAAGAATAATCTGGCTTACGAGCCGGAAGCACATGCATTGATAATGATTTTTGCTTGAAACGAACAATAGAGAAAAGAACTAGCAGTAACCAAGAAACTCAACTCATGTTCATAGATCTCCAAAAAGCGTACGGTATTGTTCCAGTAAAATAGCTGTAGAAAGTCTTTCAGGAAACCAATCTTAACCATACCGTAATAAGAGCGCTCAATAATTTATATGATGGTTCGACATCAGGAATAAAAATTGGTAACAAAATATCAGAAAAATTCATTGTAATCAAAGATTTACGCCAATGTTGCTGTGTATCGCCTACATTATTTAAAATTTACATAGCACGAGGTTTAATAACATGGTAAAGAAAATGTAGTTGCATGGGTACTCATATTGGAGGAACATATATACTCCACAATTTGCGTATGACCAAGTTATCATGGCAAACAACAAGGACAACTTAGAGTATATGGCTCAAAAACTGAAAACCCATATGCCCAATGAGTTGGGGTTTGGAGCTCAACGCATGGAAAACAAAATATTTCCCCATTGTAGCGGCACCCTCAAATTATTTAACTACACTCATACGAAATAACATACTGTATTGAATAGACATATCTTGGAATGGAGTTTGATGCAACTGGAAAAGATGACAGGGAGATAAAAAAAGAATCATTCAAGCAAGAAGAACCATTGGATGTCTGAATGGGATTCTATGGAGCCACGGTATAGGAAAACAATGTAAGTCTCACATAAATGAAGCGTTCATTAAACGTAGCTTAACCTATGAATCTGAGACATGGAGAATATCCGAACAGAATCGAAGAAAACTGGAATCTACCGAAATGGATGTGTTTAGAAGATCACTTGGTATATCTTGAAGAGACAGGATCTGAAGCGAAGAAATTAAACTACGAATGGGGGTAGATGGTTCGATAATGACAGGTATAGAGCGCAAACAACTAGTATGGTATGGACATGTCCAAAGAATGGAAGAAATATGGTTGTCTAAAATCGCCATCCAATGCGTACCAGCAAACCGTAAAAAAAGGAAGACCCCGGAAATCATATGGAGGGAGAGTTAGAAAAGCCATGAATGCTTGAAACCTGATGTAGGATCAATGGAGTAACAGACAGAAATGGAACTTAGGCATCGGACAATGACGAAAGACGTTCTAAAACCGATACAATAAATTAATGTACCATCATGATACCGACGTTGCCAATGGAGTCACAAAATGAAATCACAAACAAAATAAAATCATTTTTTATGTAAGTCAACAAATTTTTAAATATGCAACAATAATGTTAAATTAACTTATATTTAATTAACTTACTATTTGATCCCTACTGGCGTTTTTCGTAATTCACACAGTGTAAAGTAGAATATTAAGTTATATAATATAATCTATCATAATAAAAAAAAAATTAATGCACGCCACTGCTAGTATTGAATGTAAACTAATTCATGTTTCTTTTAATGCAGCATTCGTACGTACTACAAA
>WYDF02054272.1:0-11991 GCA_009867245.2 Adranes taylori
TATTTCCTCACTCTCTCTATCATTTCATCCATCTCTTCTTTTCTACTAGCCATACATACAATGTCATCAGCATACGTCTTTATATTTACCACCTTCTTTATATTTTCGACATTTAATGTCCCAGCGATACTGCATTCGAATCATGGTAGAGAATTCAGTAATCGAGTCGTATCCTCGTTATGTGATACTTCGGAGGATATCAAGATAATTCATGGGAAGCCTTGCCATAGTCAAACACAACACTTGAGTCGAAAGGCCCAATCAGGATATACAAAATATGTTAACTGCATGGATGGACGATAATGATTCACAGAAATGGTCCAAGTGTTTTCCCTTTGTCCAATTTTCCAAGAACACAATTTACCACGAAGGAATATGCCAAAGCCCATATAAAGCCCTATTTGGCGTTAAACCAAAAAGAGGCATAGCATCCACATCTCTGCCTGACAAATTACAAATATTGAAACCGAAGAACAGTTTGAAGAAATTGTCAATAGTTTTGAAGAAGATTTAGCCAGTGACCATATTTCAATGGGAAATGACGAGAATAACCAAAATACTATTCAAGAGGAACTGCAACCTTGCACGTGTTCATCACAAGCATTGACTGAACATCACTGGTTAATTTCTACAAAAATAGCAGCCGCAAAAGAGAATCTTTTACTCCAACAACGAAAATGTTAGGAACCTGTAAATGAAAATTTCCTCCCGCCCAAATTGGTGACTCCATACGAATACAAGTCCCTAATATCGACCGTCGACATGCAGATCCCCGAAATCTGTTAACGGCTGTTGTTAGAATAGAAGATTCCAACTTCTATAAATTAGCAATAAAATGATACTCTCAAGCAGCTTTTTACTCGTAATCAGTTCGTAATTTGTAAATAAAAGTTACTTTCTCTGGATGAGATTTCTACTCAAGAAATATCGCTGAGAGAAGTAGCTTCAGCTAATTCCAAAAGTGCAGACGGCTATACGCACTGTAATTGTAAAAAAGAAGTGTTCAACGACTAAATTCTTCGACTAGAGTCTTGTGCAATTCAAAGTATCATAGCAATTTAAGTTGTTGCGGCAAATAAGATTGTTAAACTTTAAATCACACGAATTTCAGTTTTTCTTTCATATATCAGGTTTTATTAGAATTACATATGTACACATTTATTATTGATATTATTTTATTTATTTTTTTAGTACACTTTGTTTCAAACTCAATAGTATAATTATATTATGTGGTATTACTTGAACCTTCTCCTATTATTTTTTTTTTTTTTATATAATAAATCATAATATACAAATTTTTATTTTCTTTGAATTAAAATAGGTTGAAATATGATTTTTTCGACACCCACCATCAGTGCATACTGATTGTCGACATTCACTGGTATAAGGGAGAAATGATATTTAACAAATATTTCGGACATAAAGCGACTTGATGAATGTTGTCAGTTACTGGAGATGTCGACATTTACCAGATTTCAGTCTTACACGGTAACATAAATACGAATTACAGCATTCTATGAATGTAGATGGTAGTTAGACGAAATGACATTTTAAGTAAGATGAACCATTATAAGGTGTTAACCCATCTCTACAATCGAGATGTAAAGAACTTTGACAATCAAAGTTTCTTTTCTGAACCCCATAATTCATCTTTAGTATTAGCTTTCTCTTTAGTACACATGCTAATGCTAATACTAGAGATGAATTAGGGGCTTAATAAAAAGACTTTGATTGTTAAAGTTCTTTACATCTTGATTGTGGAGATGTGTTAACACCTCATTATGGTTCATCTCACTTAAGATGTCATTCGTCTAACTATCATCTACCTTCATAGAACTCACTAATTGGTACATATATACATGGTATAGAGGATATTCAAATTAGCTTAAACAAGCCAGTGTGGCGCAGAGTCGTTAAACAATGATGCCTCTAAAAGCATGATACTGATGAAGGCTACCACCTATGCCAGAAATGATCCATCTATCATGTCTGACTTTTTTAAGCTAATTCGGTGTTTCATGCAGTCAGTATGAAGTTTTCGAAATGATTCATTTGTCTAATTAATTTTATACTTTGATATAGGTGTGCTTCAAATTGTACGCGGCTTATTTCTAAAATGTTTATTTCTATTAATTGTTTAAAATATTTCAGAGGCGCTATGTCCTAGATACCGGTGATTGAAAATAATTTTAGTTGGGATTGAAATTAATGAAAATAATTAAAAATGATTTTATGAATATATTATTTAAACTTATTATTTTTTCACAATTGAGTGAGAAAGAATCCGCTAATACTGCGACCATCAAGGTCTGTTCTGTTTTCTTGTCCGGTTTATTCGCCAAGAAGTCCTGTATCCTCAAAGAAATCCAGTATTTTCTTGATCGGATTTGGACCAATTTCATCTGAGTGTAGTTTAGTTGCTCCAAATCTATTGCGCTTAAGAACTGTTTAGATTTCGCATTGGCACAATACGTGATGAAAGTTTGCTTCATTCTCCCCACATCCCCTACACATGGGGTTTTCTATTAGGTCTATTGTATTAAGATGCTTCCTCAGACAGTTGTGTCCTGTAATGAGATTTGCATTGTTCTTATTATTTTTCCCTCCATACGTTTAGTTGCTCTTCTTCAAGGGACCTGCGAAATATTTTGTGTGTTCATGCCCATAGTTTTCTCCCATTGGTTTGTGTTCTGACTGTTACCATTGGTTTGTGTTCTGGCCCAACGTGACGTTGGTAAGAGGGGATCTTTTGAATAGGATAACGTAGCGATCCCCTCTTACTCTTAGTGGTACCGTATCGTCCAATGATTATAAAATGCGATTCACTTTAATACTTAGGCTAATTTATCTACTACAGAAAGTTATAGTTTCAATCGAGTCAGATATGTGAACTTATAATCCCCTAGTTTATCAACACTGAATCAATTAAACACTCGGCTTTCCAACGCATCAATTTAGGTGACAGGCACACTATTTCTTTTCATACATCCGGTTGCTCTTCACATGCCTTTTAAATGTTAACTTCGAGTCTAAGGGAACTCCAAGATATTAAGGAGTGTAAGGGTGGTGTATTGGAATGTTGCCGGGTTGAAGAGTTAAATAAGGACGGAGGATTTCAATGAATATATACGCTTTTGATGTAATTGGCCTGGTGAAGACATGGCTGGAGATTGGTGAGTGGGAGGAGGTTGAAAGAATGTAGCCGAGTAGTTTCAATTGGAGAATTCAGAGTACAAGGACAGAGCATGTATAGGGTAGAGCGTGTGGAGATATAATAACTGGTATAAGGATAGGAATTGATGAGATAAAAATTGGGATTGGGAGGGGCCGTATGGTAGGTTGATTAATGCTGGTGGAAAGAGGATGTTTAATGCTTACACGATGTTTAATACTTACATAGCCGAATCTAATGGAAATCTAAAGAACTTTATAGATTTTTCTTCTTTCATATAGAAACGATTCTTGCAGTTTTTATACGCGCAATTCACTTCACCTTTTCTCTCAACAACTGTTTTAGTCATTCATAGTTTATTTAAAAAGCTCAAAACTCTAGTTTATGTAAATCTGAAATACCTAAGCTTTAACAAAATAAAGCTCAAACTTTAACAAAACTTTTATAACTATCAACAAAGGAATGAATTTAAAAATCCTACTGAATGTGCGTTGATATATGCGTACTTTAGAAAACTAAAAATAATTCTCTTCAAACATAAATAAAATATCAGTCTAATAAAGAAAATAGTCATTCTTGTTATTCAAAACAATAATATACAAAATAAGAATTTGTTTGCTCACCAGAATTATATTATTTATTTAAAATACACACTAAACAATAGGAAACACAATGAAACTTGTCTAGACATCTGCCGAGGCCCTTTAACTCGGATGTACCTATTTTATCTCTTTCCAATTTCGTTTCTTTTTCTAGATTTTAGCTGTTATTAAGTGCTCTAGCTTTGTAGATCTATCAAAGGCTCCTAATATTATTATTATTGTGCGTCAATTGTAAAGATATGTTCTTGTAGTTACATTTAAATGAATTAACCTAACATTAACAGCTATTAAAATATGTTATGTTTTGTACTATGCTCAAATCAATTTGAAATCATTCATAACTTTATTTAAAAGATTTGCCTTTATACTTATATTTTAATTTCAGCGAAATAACGAACCAGTTGAAGTTAGTTCCGATTCGGACACGGACACGATTCCATTACATTATTTTGATATTTATGAGGATCTTGATACAGATGACGACAATGACGACTATACAGGTATAGGTTATTCTACGTATTTGAATCCATGAAGAGATGTACTTGAAGTATATAAAAATACTTATTTTACAACGGGTCGTAAAACAATTTATTAACGACTTTGTTGACCAATATATTTGCAACATCTTCATTTTAAGGATATTTATTTATGTCCATAGTAACAAACAGGTAAACAACGTTGTAATTAGAAAACATTGTAACGTAAGACATTAAACTCAACGGCTTAATCAAAATTGCCTACACATAGAGAGATTATTTTTATATCTTTTCGCTATTTAAATTGGGGTATTTTATGTGATTATTGACCAATTGAAACAGAAAACATAAGTTATTTACTTTGCTTCACCTATGAAGACTATTCAAGTTCAATTCAAATCTCATTTGAAAGGCTGAGTAGTAAACAACTATACCGTGACGTTTAATATACATACATCTCAAAAACTGGTTTTGGACACATTCAAGTCGCTTAATGTTAACTTGATAAAAGGGTGACCAAGCGTGCTAACCTAACTTACGTGCGTTGCTGTAGCGCGCACGCGTATTTTAGTATTATTAGATGGATGAGAGGCCCCAGTAACTTTGTTACAACGTTTGGCGGGAAAAAGATCTGTTCCCGATGGGTGGCATTACAATTAGCGTGTTCGAAAAAAAGAATTTGATGAATCGTTAAGAGTGATATTGGATGTGTGTGTGTGTGTGTGTGTCTGAGAGAGAGAGAGAGAGTATAATGGTGAATGAAGAGGAATGTGGACTAGGAAGGTATGAAGTACAGAAAAAATAAAACACGTATAGAATATTAGGAGTTAGAAGATCTACGCCTGGTGGGACAGTGTTGCAGGACATCAACAGTTGCAAATATTGGGTCAGAGGGATTTAAAAAATGGCGAAATATTAAATAAATGCGATGCTGGTGAGAGAATTATAAAGACTTTAGGTGTAGAAACAAAACGCAATTGTAGTTTAATCCCTTCCAAACGTTAATGTTTGATGTTGCTATGTGATATTTTATTAGTAATTGAGAATAGGTTATGAAAGTAATGGTCGTTATTATTTGTTTAATTTATTCTAGGAGTGCCCGGCAGGTACTACGGTGGTTATGGTCGATGTTTTAATTGTGGAGATCGCGGTCATTGGTCGAATGGATGTCCTTACCGTTAATCATCCCAGATTATCATGTGAAAAGTAAGTTTACGTTGACAAAGTGTAGTTATAAAATACGTCTTATTAAGGCACTTTATAATTCGTTCAGAAGACTACAGTTATTGTTATGGCAAATATTTTTATTTTATTTATTTAAACAAAATAAAGTAATAAGTTTGACTATAATTTCTATAACATATTGCTCTCGCAATAAGACTTAGGTAATTTATTTGATATTCCTTCAAATCGGGCTGATAGATCGAATGCGGCGCATTGTACCGTTAAGCATAAACAATAATATAGATAGGGGAATAGGATTGCAATACAAAACGTGTATATATTAGTCATTGTCTCCGAGGATGCCTCTGAAGAGTCTTCCGAGGTGTTCTTCCTTGGTGACTGAGTATAGCCATCCTTTACCGGGGGTTGGCGGCAATGCTGTCTTCTGGCGGTAGTGGCCAGCCGTGTGGGTCCACGGAGCTTCGTGTGGAGTCAGCACAGTGTAATAGGTCGCTCTGGTGTGGGGTCTCTATCGTCCTTGTTGGTATGGAACGCCTGACGCTTGGCCTCCCTCTTTTTCTCGCGTTGATCTCGTTTTCTCACCGAAGATGTAGATTTTACAGGGAAGGGTTATGGTAGAGTGAGCAGAAATAGATGTGAAAATAGAAAAAGATGAAGTATCTTCGGCTGAAAATAGCTAGTGGAATTTAGCTACATACCTGTATGTTGTGTATAAAGAATTTTTGTTTTACAATATACTGCCTTGGTAGTTACATTTAGAAGTAGCACTATAATAAAAAAAAATGGGTCGCGAAGAATAAGGTGCCATAAAGAGAACAAACATATCGCTCTCTCTTAATATATATAATTTTTTTGCTTCTATTCTGCACTCGAGCAACTCACAAAAAATGCGAAAAACATTGCTTAAATCGAGAGACTATAAATCGCGTTAATACCTTCTGACATGTGTTCTCATTCAACTTGAACAAAACAGCAAAAAGGAACTTGAAGAAAACGGCCTTGGTCGTCCCATTCTATACGCAGAATTTGTTGACTGCATGTATAATAAAACTTGTGACCATACATAGTACATTTTTCCGCCGTTTGAATTATTTTTAAAGAAATCAATGATTGATTTATTTGTTCGATGATTTTACTGATTTGTTAAATTGTTAAATTAACTGATGATGTTTGTTTATTGCTCGTTTTATTCATTTGTCGGTTCTGTAGAGGCTAGCCAGTAACATTGTTTAGTTCTAAATTTTGGTTAAGGATTACGTAACGTAAGACGTTTTTTATTCCATAGTTTACACTTTACTCAAAGCTGAGATATTTACATCGGAAATGACATAATTTTTTTCAGCTATAAGATAATCATAAAACATAGTCGTAAACAAATATTTTTTTGAAATTGTTTTCATTCTTTTTGTTTATAGGTTGCTTGGTAGAAATTTAAACCAACAGATCTAAATTTATTTTCAATTATTAACTGCGCGTGTTTTATATTGTTTCTTTTAACATTGTTTAAATTGTGAATATACGATTATTCGAAATTTTAATTATTTTTGTGACGGGTCAAATATATTAATACAAATTAAATAAACATTTCGATCTTGTAAATAAATTATTTTTTATAAATCTGCGTCTTTTATTGTACAAATACAAATAAATTCTAATCATTTATTTTATTTTATAATTAGTCCCCATAATTGCTACCCTATCTAATGAAGATAAGTTGGCTTCTTGATAAAATCTTCACTTAAAAAAATAAATTAGATACAAGCGTTTGCGGTTCGGACAATGGGATTCACCAAGTTATAAATTTCCAGTGGAATATATTTTCTACAGGTATTGCATAATTAAAATAACAAAAAATAGTATTAACAGTGCAATCTAGTAATTGTAGAAAATTAAAAAAACTTACAACATGACCACACAATATTAATATCTACTTTATTTATATGTGGTCGCCTCATTGGACAGCTAGTTAGTTCCTTTTTAAAACGTGTATAGCTTAGCGCCACCTATGACTGCATTACTCTAAATTTAGCGAAATAGGCAACCCTGATATCTTATCACTCGTTCATACTTTTGATTCGGTACAATGTTTTTGGTTTAATTTAAAATTAGCATGAATCAGTTTTGCAAACTTTATATAATATTAATTTAAGTTTATAAATTTAACTACTTTTTGCATCACGTGTGATTTTTTTTTATGACGAATTGTGAAGATACTATATCGTATTCTATTGTAATATACTTATTTATAGTCGGCCTATTTCTGCCGTGTAGGCTGATCACCGACTATGTGTTTTACGTCGAGCCCTGCCATCGACGCTGATAGGTAGAGTATCAGATAATTTCGTCCTTACCAACCTTTATTGATTAACTCGTAAAGAGAGATCTTTATAGTGCGTGTCAACCCGCACACGCTGGACCGAAGTTTTACAACTACCCCTATAGATGCGCATGATAAATTAGTTATCTTCCTCCTATAATTACCGACCTCGTCTCGTGTGTTGCCTACATTCGATCAACAACGCAAACCATTGTTTACACTGGGGATCGAACCCGGGACTCTGCAGTGGAAGTCATGTATCTGATCCACATTGCTACGGCGTCGGCTATATCGTATTATGAATAGTTTACAAGAAGCCCTACACAATAAAAAGAAGGGATGCTGTAGCACTGCTTGCATATTCCATTAATATATGCAAGCAGATTAATGTAGCAAAAAAGCCGAAAAAGCGACTAATATTCGAACAATAATATGCTCACATAGATTGGGAACATCTAATCCAGAAAATGAGATATATGTTTTTTGTACAGTCAAGGTAATATTCTCACATAGAATCATAAAGAAAATCATTTTCAGTTTGTCCATAAACATGGTTCCGAAACCAATTAAAGAAATAAAATAATACTTTACTTCCGACGAATTATTTTTAGAATCCACAGTTTACGTAATAATCAAACAAAACGTAAAACACGTTAGGTTAGAAAACATGCCGGCATAAACAGAGCGTAGTTTGAATGATCGATTTTAAGAATTTCATAAACCAGAAGTTGTAGCGTGGCGACCTCAAGGTATCAACGAAGATTTCCAGAGCCGGGTCAACCGAGTAATTTAATAAAACAATTGCCGTGACACCCCATTAATGTCACGGTACGGTGGAAAAGACCGAAAGCTGCATTTTTACAACTGGGAGTTTTCTGTACAGTCCACGTACTAAATCTGACGTTTAATTTAATTATTTCTAAATATTTAACAAATTTATAAATACATATATTGAATTAAAGAAATTCTATATGTATAATAAAAATAATTTATATTACCATATTTAGTGTATAATATGTTATAGGTAAGCAAGTTTTCAATTATATTAATAGTTGATAGAGAATTATTATATAACTACCATTTTATCTAAAGATTACTCTTGATTTAATGACAATATTTTAATATATTAAATATTATAATTCTGGAATCAGGTGTTTCTCAGAATTACTTATCAGTTTTGTCCCAAAAACGTCAAAACTGTAATTTTTACCGTGAATGTTGAGCTTTTCTCTAATTATTTTCTATTCTGATTTGAAAATATCTAGAAACAAGAATGTTTACAATAAAAAAGATTATGTAAAGTTGATATTCGACAAACACCGCCAATTAAAAATAAAATTTAATACCTAAGTCACAAAAATCGCTACTAACTTTGTTACTTTGATGCAATGAGAAAGCATTTGAAATTTTATGACTATAGGCTCGTTGATTGGCGTGTTTGTCGGATTTCAACTTTGCACTATTTATGATACCTAATATATAAGATTTATTTAATACCAATCTCTGAAACGTGAAAATAGTAAAAATAATGAAAATCCAATTATGTAAAAATAATGAAAATCCAAGTATTACGCAAACTTTTGTAGAAATTCTAGAGGTTATAATTATCTGTGTAACCTCTCTATCCAAAATCATAGTTCTATCATAAACACTAATTTACATAACCACCAGCATAAAATAATAACCACTAGTTATAATTTTCTGAAAGATTAACACTCATAAAATTGTTGATTATGTCACATGAAATTTAGAGTTATTCATAATGAAACAATTCCTGTTGTAAAGCGTAAATGAAATGAAACTAAATACAAAGGTGCGATAAAATCGACTTGGGGATTCACCTATGTGTATCATGCGTATCTAATATATAAATCAATTCAAACCAACCAATCAAACATGCGTTATAAAAGTCTAATCTGTCATTATTTACACAGGCATGTTCCATAATGTGTCGTGACGCACTATGGACTACATAATGAAGAAATCTGGCTCAAATTATAATTTGAATTAAATATTTTCCAATTTTAGCAATTGTTATAATTAAGAAAATTACTGGAAACAGTATTTTTAAATGTATTTTATCAACAATACATAAATATGTAACATATTTTGCGAAATTTATATTTTGATTAATTTATATAATTAAAAATGTTGAATTAAATAGCAATCAATAACGTAATAAAGTAATAAAAAAACGTTAAAGTTTACATAATATAAATACAAATAAAAGAATAATATAAAAAGTTATTTAAAAACCCGAAATAGCCTTACAAATATTACAATTCGCATAATTAAGTCGGGAGTAAAATCTGAAAATTAATCCTAAAAAAGGTTTTCCGCTCATGTAAAATATAGTTAGTTCGTCTTTTGTTCGTATAATGCCGGTCGCCGACGATGTTGATTTAATGTGTGTGACAATGTGTGTATTCGAGGACACTTTCGCCGCAGTAAGATTTTTGGCTGTCGTGAATGATCGTGTCGTAAGGTATATGTAATCCAAAATACTGAATATGTGTGCTTATATATTATGAAAAATAAATTATAACAGGAATCAAGTAAATGCTAAGATCTTGGAATATTTAAATTAAACTGTGGGTTCGAATCCCGAAGAAGCTTTAGTTTTGTGTTTTGTTTTTAAAGTAATTGTTGTTATTTAATGTATTACCTTACATAGCCCACCATAAACAAACGTGAGGGTTATGATTAAATCTTTCAGAGTTGGAACACGAACTGATGAAGAATAAAAGTCAAAAATGTTCCAAATACTCCATTTCATTGATTAGTTAATTATTTCTGTTAACTAACAACTAAGTTAAAACTAATAACTAAGTTAACTAACAATAATTAGTTAATCAATTAATTAGAGTATTTGGAACACTTTTGACTTTTATTCAGTAAGTATGTCAGATTAGTTTATGTTTATTCCGGGTTAGGTTAGTTTGTATTTAATTTATTCTTATACGCTTCATATGTGTTCTTTCTTAAACAGTATAGCTAGTTAGATGTCGAAATTATACGACAGCCAAAAACCTTACTGCGGCGAAGGTTTCGTGTGAATTCGATGAATGTATGCGTTCCTTTGATTCGTGCTACTTTAGCGACAATCGGCGGGAACATTACGGATAACGAATGTTGGCCAATCACACACCTTATCATCATGTCACACAAGTTAATTTCACAGTAGCCTTCATGTATATAAAACTTTTCTAATAAGAGGCAACTGATAAGACTTTGCAAACGGATGACTCTTAAAATTATTTAATGTGACACATTCGAAATCAAGTAAATTGCAATAAGTTGAACTTCAAGTAAACTATACCTATTATCTTGATTTATCGGAAGCTCCTTAAAACTACAGAACTTCAGTTCATAATGAGCTTATCCTGTGCCGGATGTCCTCTATATAAGTTTACAGTTTATAATTAAACTACACCGTACTCATAAAAACACGCATCACTCTAAAAATAGAATCACTTTTATGAAATGTCAAACTTTAACATCTGACGAATCTGAAATATATTTTTCCAAGATCATAAAACTTTACTTTACTTAACGTAAATAGGCTGTACCAATTTAAATTACAATTTTTTTGTTTTTGCAGGATTATAGTTTATTATCCCAAAGTGCGTCACTTTGAATTATGTTATTAGTACATGTAGAGCTTCGACTAGAAGAATCAAACAATTTTTTTGTACTGGGCTCAAGAAAGATTTGATAACAATGGCCTGGTTATCTAGCCTCGGTTGTTATAACAATCATACATGCATATAATTTTTGTGTTTATTTATTTTTTTACATAAGTTTTTCCCAAGAAGTGTTATCAAATAAAATTATTCTTCATTATATATCTATTATTCCGATACGAAAGCATTTGATATAAAAATGTAAAAAACTTTTGATATAGAAATGTAAAGAAATTCTGTGAAAATATTTGATGAGTATATGGAGAGAAATAAGAAAATAATCCTTTTGTTGCGTGATAATCTATCACAAAATCAATGAGGCAAATAGGACGGAAGAGGTTTAAACCCCTACCCGCCAAAATTGTTGATTGTTCTCATATTACTGTAGGTTTTTACTAGTAGCTATGCATAAGTCTCTGTACCTGTATAACCCCCCCCCCTCGGGGAAGATTGCTCTTATGGGAACTTTGTATTTCCACCCGAAGTAATTAATTATGAAATGTAAAAAATACGAGTCATAAGAAATATAATTTTCTTTGCCATGGCATAGCCTTGA
>WYDF02054283.1:0-11991 GCA_009867245.2 Adranes taylori
GCTGATATAAAATAATAAAAATCACAACTGTTCATATTACTATAATAAGTAATATATAATTTTGAGGTTATTGATAGTAAAATATCACTTCAGCTTGGAATATGGACTTGTACTGAATTGCGTGATATTAGTAATTTATATAAATGTAATGAGTTCTCGGCTCAATCGTATGCCAAATGAGAAAATACGTGAATGAATATTAGTGGTCTGTAAGCGTCTGTTATGTTTCCTGCACGGCAGGTGTGAAGCATTGTGTACGAAATGTGCATTTATTGAATAGATGTGAATTCAAATGCCACCGATCCGAACGAAAACTTATACTTAGTGACAAATATATGTATTTCATTGATAAATTATAAATTTAAATATTAATTTAAATATAAATATTGTATTATTGTTACTAACGTTGGCTTCTAGTTTGAAAATTGTAAATTATGAAATTAATATTTCTTATTACTTGTGTCTCGAAAAAATGTTTACCCCGTCCGGGACTCGAACCCGGACCTCTCGATTGCCGGTCGATTACTCTTCCAATTGAGCAAACGGGCACTTATTCGAAGACACAAATAATCTATAATATGTATTTGTTTTCCGTATCTATTAACATAGGCAACTTACATAACAAGATTTGTTTTGGGCACCTATTTGCTACTGTTGATCAATCCATTCGTCATTGGGTAGATGGAGCCTCCCGAATGTTTTTATTAATTTCTTTTCCGTTTTGCTGGCGGTCGCATGTTTAATTTAATATTTGATGTTTCGTGATTAAAGCTCTTCGCTGGCATTATTTAATAGAGTAAGTTGTGAAATTCATATTTCTTCTTACTTGTGTCTCGAAGAAATGTTTACTCCGTCCGGGAGTCGAACCCGGACCTCCCGATTGGTCTTCCAATTAAGCTAACGGGCACTTATTCGAAGACACAAATAATTTTTAATATGTATTTCTTTTCCGTATCTATTAACATAGGCAACTTATGTAGCAGGATTTGTTTTGGCCACCTGTTTGCTACTATCGATCGATTCATTCGTCATTGGGTAGATATTTCAAATATATTTTAAGAATATTCGAAAATATAAGAACTTTTCAATTATTTTACCAAAAATTTGCTTTCCAGCGGCCATATTTAAGGAGATATTGCCTGAACCAAGTTTTTGTTCCAATGAAATTTATGCCTTTTCTTATTAGCTTCTTAAATATGTAATAGCTGATGCGATGGAGTTAACAATGTGAGGAGTAATTAGCGGTAAACTCAAGAAGCTGGGGGTTAAGCCTGATTCAGCTTCGTTGACTGAAACTCGCTGTGACGCGCAGCACTATCTGCTGTTATCAGTATTACCACTCAATAATTTGAGGTAAAAAATAATATATTTGGCAATGATATATTTATAATAATATATTTGTAAGTTTTCGCTAAAATTAAAGTCAGTTTAGTAGGCACATCATGCATCGTACATACGAGGGCTTTTCCGGGACTGGTTTATTCGTTCCCATATTCAACCTGCAAAATCAACGGCAAAATTAGTACTTAAATGAAAAGGAAAAGAAACAACGGCAACTTAAATTTTAGTAAAAATAAAATACTTACAAATAACAGATTTTCTTCTGTTACTGAATTATTATAATCAAAGCAGGATCGTAATTTATTTTCTTTATAACTACTGTACTGCCATTTCTGCAGCATAACAATGCTCGTGCAAGAGAGTATTCAGGGTTGGGTTAGAATGCGCTTATATTATTATAATAAAGTGCTTAAACACTAAAATGATGTACGCAATAACAGGTTGATATAAGTTTTCTTTATTGTTATAATATTTATGTCTGCAAATATACGTCTCGAAGCCAGATTGTAAATGATTGACAATAGGCAGCTTCTATATAAAAACCTTAATTTTTACGTTGATTCCATCCCATTAACAAAATTGCAAATAAAAAATATCGAACTGAAAGTAATTTAATTTTTGGTAAGTAATATGTTCTTCTGGTTGTAATGAGGTTTTTTGTCTATGTCTCCATGACGTTGACAGAATTGAATGATTGATTGACGAAGGTCTAATGCAGATACTGTAGATGGATCTGGTGCATTAATGTGACCAAGATGGTGCAGGAAATTGTTGAAGATAATAAAACTTTAGAGCGTAGAAAATGAATATATTTTTTTAATAATGTAAGGTCTATTCGCTGTCGCCGAAGTGGAATAATGAAACTGACGTCGTTTATGCTCTTCTCGTGTTACACTGGTGTTGGACCTCTACCTCATCTGTAGTTGTCAAGGAAGGATTATGAGTTATCGATATGAGTGAATGAAAATAAGAAGTGAGTGACGAGAGAATGGGAGACTCGGCAGAAAATTAGTGAATAGAGTATAATCTGATTTAAAGACTGTAGAATTTTTGTTGACAACGGTAGATGTATTTAATTCAGTTTAAATAAAATAAGCGTTATAGTTGCTGACGCTTACTATAGATTCCAACAGATTCAAAAGTGCTATTTCTCATGTCTACAAGAATAAGTTGTTTATATACTGGAGAATGTAGCCAGTTACAATGTGCGATTTCTCACTTCAACAGGTACTAGCTTCAGACCCACAATGTACCTGAGGAAGGCTCGCTTGAAGCGCTCAATTTATGTGAATGTTCTGGGAAGGAATCTGGGATCGGCAGGCCATGGTTTTGCGGCGTTTGCAGCAAAAAAGGTGGAACTTGAAAGACACTTCTGCTACAAAACTCTTAGGAACTCTTAGAGTTCTGCTACAAAACTCTTAGGATGGTTATACTTCCGATCATTCAAAATCTCTTCCTGATACGCTAAGAAAATTAAGGATCAAAGTTCTATTGCGTTTGTTGTCTGTTATCTAATAAAATGCAAGTGATGGTAAGTTACAAACGCTGGTAGGATCAGTGGTAGCAATAAGTAGGTAGATCAATCTTTGCTTTATTCAATACGTAATGAATGTTTTGACTTTAAGTATATGAAAGTTGGGGTGGCAGTCCCGTCTACCATTTTTTAGGGTAACATTTCACGGTTAAAGTGTGGGAAATGCCTTAGAACCGAGTTCAACTGATTTATAGATTTAATTTTGTTCATTTCAATTTACAAATTAGATACATTACAATAATAAAGCTTTCTAGTAGTAGTAATACGAAAGTTCTGTTGTATTATTGTAATTTACAAAATTATTATACATCAGTCGAACTTAATAACGATGTTGAACTTACCAATACATTTTCATCGCTTAAGAGTTCCGCAGTAAAAGTATCTGAAAATAGCACATTATTTTGTATAGAATATTGCTGTAAAAAAGAATATTAAAAGTTTATTGACATAAAATTTCTTTATTAAGAATGTCCAAATGTTTCAAAATGTACCAGTATGTCCATAATGGTTGATTCGTTGAAAGAATTTATTTAAGAGCTCTTCAAAATACTACATTTATTCTAGAGTCCTGTGTTTTAGTCCTTGCTGAAGCACAGTTTCATTTATACGAGAGTATAATATTTTCAGAAGAGGCGTTATAAAAGAAACCAAATTTATCATCAAACTTACTCTAAAGCAAAACTGTTGAATGCTGGTTCTCTCAAAATATTGTAACGACAACAATGTTCAATTCATTGGATCCTTCTGTAGAAATTATAAATATTTCAAATGATCAAAAGGAATAATGTTTAAATGACATGAAATCATTAAAATTAATAAATTCCAACAAATAATAATATATTGTTCAAATTCATTAATTATACAAAGTTAAAATAAATTAATGTCAGAATGAAATATAGAGATTCATTTTGTCTGAAAAAATAAACACACATAGTCAGACGCTGTTGTTACTTTATCGATGAAAGGTAAACTACCCGCGACGCAAAAAGCTAGTAAGATGACGAAGAGAAAATAGTCTTCTTACGCGCTTGAGAATGACCCCTGACATAAAACCGCGAATGTTGAGAATAAGCCGTTTCTCGTTCATGAAGTTAGAAAGAGGTAATGAAAAAATAAATTAAATAATAGGCTTTCTAATAAGCAGAGGTGAGATGCATTAAACTTCTACCGAAGTTGGTATGATACGTAGCGGAGCCAGCCGACTTCAAAATAGATAAGCTAAAATTCTGCAGGGAACTAGACTTTTTACCAGTCTTGAGCAGTTTAATTCTAGTATTCTAACGAAGTGTCGCGTCTTTTCCTTTGCTATTCTTTCTGTGTTATGACAATTATGGCAGACATTCAGATGTTACTAGGCAACTTTTTGTATTATAGATCGTTGATTGAGAAATTGAAACACCTTAAGTTCTTTTGATTTTATTCTGAGTAAGTAATATAAATCAATGAAACTGAACAAAGGGCTAGTATTTAATTACACTTTTGCGGGTTGTAACTAGAGGGTAGTCTAATAACGATGGAGCCTTGCTAGATCAACATGGTTCAAATAAAACGCACAATTTAAAGATCTCTTTATTAATTAAAAACGGATAACCTCGAATTATTTCCAATTGTTCAGTCTCATATCTCAAATCTAACAATAACAAATGTACGTAATAATTTAACTAAATAAATGAACAGTGTATGGTATATCTTGATTTCGTACACCGCATCGTTCTTGCTTAAATCACTATACATATTCAGATATATATAAAAGTCAATACACTTGACCTTGACTTAGCTTTAGATTGCTATTAACTTGTTTATAATAATTTGAATGCAATGTTCAATTAAGTTTATAATTCTTATGATGATTTTTTAAATAATAATTTGCATTGCATATATAAATGATTTTAGCTGCCTTCCATAGCTATACGCACGTTTTAAATTAAAAATGTGATATTGAATATTAATAATAAACTGCATGTTTTATTTAATCATAATTACAAAGCGTAAATTTACTATATTATAGAAGAATCTGTAAACTTCGGAAAATTATAGTTTTTCTCTCAAGCTGCGTACTTGATCTTTTTTAGTTTTTAAATTGAATATATGAACAAGTACTAATATCTATTCTCTTCTAGTATAATTATAAATTTTAACTTGAAGATGATTTAACTTTTACAAAATCTTATCTTTATTTATCACTTGAGCCTTTGAGGCTGTAAAGAGATCTCTTTATTTTGTGGGATCAATACGTAATAAGTATAACCGAATCAGTAATTTCCCTATGAAATTATTAATTCCGGATCAGAATAGCCTTAACTAAGATTATATGTATAGGTATTCCACTCTTATTATATAATGCTAATTACTGTTTTCCTACAGGCGTTCAGCGAAAGTACCTTGGAGTATGAGGGTCTCATCCTCAAGGTACATCCTTCTTTAATGCTCAACGCTGTATTTTAGATGAATGCAAAGAGAAATACGTTATAAAAATAAAAATATGTAAATGTCTTTTCTTGTTCATGCTTGAACAGTAAGTAATGTTCATTTAATAACAAGCAAACAATGAATTAACTTTTATTTAGATGTTGCTAACTACTTTCTACATTTACTTACGAGTTGAGACTAAAGTTTATTGTTAAAAAATAAATCTTTATGCAGATCTAATAAATCTTAATCAGTACTTGTTTTATTATTTAACAAATCTTGTAAATCCCCAATTATTTTTGTTGCATGTAAAATAAATTATCTTGTTGTTAATAGAGTATTTTAAATTCAATGAAGTTTCATTGTGATTACATTTTATTAATTCTTGAATCGTACTTGATTTATTAAGACCGAATCTTGGTTTTAATCAGATAAGGTTCCTTAAATAATTGTTTCATTGTCACTTCTATTAATGTATGAATTTAGTTCACTCCATCAATTGTGTATTAGTTTAAACTAAGGTCTTAAATTAACCATTACTCATTGGTCGACCAGTCCCGGTTAAGTTGAGTGTGTTTTAACAAGATTAGAATGAACAAGATTCTGAAGCTAACTCAATCCATTCACAAATTCGAACGTGACAATATAATAAGATTTATCATATTAAAAACTTTAATTTCAAATTAAGATTATAATCTATCTATAAATATGGAAATGAAATCACTCTATATATTAAATCTGTTACAGAGAATACTACTATATGGTGAAAGGACCTGCTTCGAAAGTTTAATTTTCACTTCTACCAATTGCAATCCATAGCACAACGACTCGTTAAGCGACAGTATCGACCAAAAGCGCCAAAGCTAAATGCGACATACATTGTACAATTCGTGTACATTTCTGCAGTCGACACAAAGGTAGATGGACCATTATATGCACGAAACCATTGAAATTTTGCACAAACCGACTGATTGTAGAAAGCATATGGAAAATAAACTAGTGTAAGTTAAATTATAACTAAGCTATATTTATCAGTGGCGGCTTATTTCAAAATATTAATATTTCGTTTAAGATTAATATTTTTATATAGTTCCATCTTTTGCTAAGTCGCAGCAACGTAATAATGAAGTATTGCGACTTTTGGCAACAATGTTAGTCCCAATTGTGTTTCTACATTTATCTAGAGAAAAGTGCAGAGAATACTTTTGACATGTATAAAATTCAAATGTGTAAGTCAAGGGTGTCAAACTGGCGGCATCTGAGGCAATTTTTTGTGGTTCATGATGCTCTGAAAAAAAATGAAATAGAAAACATTGATATGAAGAAAATAGCACCTGCTAGCATGTATAAACGCGCTGACTCAGTTCATTTGACGTTTGGAAGCAATGTATCTGCCACTCTCACTGTCACGTCATGCAAACAAATCCCAATAGGAAAACGATTAACAAAAGCACTCTGCGTTTTGCTGGTATATAACAGTCACATACTATTGACAATCATTGCGGAGGAACTACTTCATTATTGATACACCCCGCGAAACCAAACTTCCTCATCAATTAACCATGCTATGGCCAAGGTTTTTGCAAATTTCCTTGGCTGTAAAGCAAAAGCTATCGCATACTTCTTATCTGCAAGCTATTAGATTACCATAATTCTAAAAGTATTCCATTCTAAAAGTATTCCAAAGTACCAGTTACAGGCTGAAGAGGATGATAAATCCTAAAGCCTTCTTCAAACAAACTCTCCAGTTTCCCTAAACATTGTATAATATCCAGAGGGAGTGGAGTTTTAGTGCGGTAGAAGTCCTAGATTGTTGGATACTCGGGCATCCTTCGCCTTTGAAAGTTTCTCCGCTTCCTATGTAAAAAAAGCTATTGAAAATGATTGCTGAGGAACTACTTCATAATCGAAATCTTCCCCCTGTTTAAAATGCACCAATGTATATATAATATCTTTATTGACATATTAAATAGACATTTTAACAGAAACTAAAAACTTGATATTACATACTAACTTAAACCTATATTTCATAATTAATTGCCTTTTCTTCCTCCGTACGATAAAGGAATTAGCTAGTTAACTTTAATCCCACTAAATAACCCAATATACTTCTCTAAAATTAATTCTAAATCTGTCTCTTCATTGACTTCAAAATATTTCTCATTACCCCCACTCCTTCACACTCATCTTTCTCTTTTTCACATTTTCTCTCACATTCAATCACACAGAACCTATTCCCTCTTTCCTCTCTGCCACATGTACAACTTGCCCCCATTTTTTTTGTCACTCATACTTATATTTTCTATCAGATATACCGGCATTATTCTCTCTGCCTTTACCTCTTGGTATCTTCTGTTGTATCTCATCACCATTATTCTTTTGCTTCTTTCTTGCATCTCACATCCTTCATTCTCCCCTCCACCTCATTGACGATTACCCATCCGTTCATTATTCTTTCGTACCTTGTCCTAGTCGGCCATCCAATTCTTCTCAGCACATTCTTTCCGTCTTTTATCCATGAATTACCTTGTCCTATATTTTCTTCTTTCCCAGCTTCCCAATACAGATTCTTGGCTATTCTCTTCTCCTCATCCATCATCACTTTAAGTTCATACTTTGCCAATTTTTTGAATCCACTAACCCAACATTTGCACCTGATCAATTCTAGTAAGGTAATTTCTCCCGGCGTTGATTTATCCACACCTAATATATTTTTTAAGTACCTTATCTGTGTTCTTTCAATATCCTCTCCTTCATTCACCGACCATACTTTAGTTCCGTACATCATCATACTGTTTACACATAGAACCAACACTCGCAGCCTCACCAATTCACCAAATTTCTCCTTCCACACATCCCACGTTCTTTCCCGTTATTACTTAGAATGTTTCTAATTGCTCGTTACTACTTTACATGCACCCTAAGTACTTATACTTTTTTACACATTCATGCTTTTCTCCATTCATCTCAAATACATCTTTTATCCTTTCCCTTGCACCTTTCTTGCACCTATCTTCGTCTTTTTCCCATTTATCTCTAATCCTCTTTTTTTCATATAACTATTTACTCTTCCAATTACTTCTTTCATTCCTTCCCTATCCTTGGCCATGCACACTACATCATCCGCGTATCCCAACGACCAAGCTCTATCTCTAGCAAATACCACCCCACCATCTTGCCCACTCCTTACAGTTTTTCTAAATCATCCATGTATAAGTTAAACAACTTAATGAACATCCTTGCCTAACGCCTCTCTCAAGGTTAATTCATTGCGATATATTCTCCCCTATTCTCACTCTCACATTCGTCAAACGCAGCCTTAAAAGCAATAAATAGTAAGTATATCTTCTTACCCATACTCAGCCCTTTTTGTATCAGAAATTTGGGTATCACTATGTTATCCATAGTGCTGCTACCTTTCCTGAGCCCATTCTGGGTCCACGATAATATTCTCTTCTCTCTCTCATTTCTGTCTCTAATCGATTGTTCAAAATCCACTCATCATATACTCTATAAAACCCCTTCATTCGTTATCGTAATAACTCTATAGCTTTCCACGTTCCTTTTACTTCCCCTCTTATATCCTGGTATTTCCTCTATTTGCTTCTATTCATCTGGCACTCCCTCTTCTCCTTTCCATACCGCATTCATTCCTCTTAACAACGTTTTCTTGCTATTTTAATTTAAGCATCTCATACATCCACAGGCATTCTGTCAGGCCCAGTAGCTTTAGTTTTCTCTATCTTCATTAACTTATTTTCTAGCTTATCCTTAACGATTTCCTCAACTGCTCTGTATAAATCCTAACATTTTTATGAAGAGTAAATAGAATCTATAGTGAATCTACTCTTATGACAAGCAAACATAACGACTGTTATAATTAGTATTGCAGTGTAAGTTGTAGTATTTTCATATGCAGTACTTCGTATGCAGTATTTTCAAAGTTGCAGTACTTTTCCATCCTTTTTTTGACTATACAAAAAGCTACGGAGTGAAGGCAAGTACCAGTCGAAACCTCCATTTTGTGGCCTTTCTAAAAAGCACACAATATGAATAGCTGGTAAGGTAGGTAGCCTAGAAAATTACTATAAGCCGGCAACGTCGCATTACGCACTGAATCGACCAATGTTGTGTGGATACCAGTACCTGTACTACCCATTAGCTACCAGTATACACACTGGTAGGGTAATGAAAGAAAAAGGGTAATGGAAGAAAACTATAAGCCGGCAACGTCGTATTGCGCACGAAAGCGACCGTTGCTGAGTGAATACCATTAACTGTATTGCACACTAGATAGCAGTATGCACCCTAGTTACGTAGGAGTAGATTAGGCAGAAAATAGGGGTAAAGTTATTCAACACATGCAATAAAATAATATAATGAGAACATTATAATCTATATAATATGACTTATCAAAAACCGCAGGTGATCTCCCGCTGGTGTCACTGGTATGGCGGGCTGGTGTGGCTGGCTTGGGTGGTATGCTGCGGAGGTTGCTGTTGGCCGGCTTCGACGATGCGAAATCAGGCACTGATTTTAAACGCGTAAAGCGCGCTTATTTATAGATCACGAGCAGCGCTCATGTCTTATTATCCTCTACGTGACGCATGGAAGCTTGCAAGCATTATATCGTGACTCGGTACGGTCTCTCACACAAATCAGCATATTAACAAAAGTTTAAGCACAGCCTTATTACAGCATACTATATCCGGATAGCAGCAAGCTATGGCAGTATTATAAACAATCTATGTTTTCAGTCTCTAGCTTTATACACGACGTGAGAAACTCGTTCAGTTTTGGTACTCTATATAAATCATAAAATTTTTATGAAGATAAAATAGAATCTGTAGTGAATCTACTTTTATGACAAGCAAACATAACGACTGTTATAATTGGTAATACGAACGTTATACCGATTATATTTCAAATTACAACTGTCTTGTAAAAGCGGTTAATTCAAGATGTATTGCGCCATTTCACACATTATTATATGGTTATAACCGTGATTGAGAATCATGGTTGTAAGATTTGAAAGACAATGACAAGCTCACTAACCCACTAGTCGGTTATTGATAGATATGAAAATTTGTCTTATCTTAATGGGTTAAGACTATTCAATTTTAAACCCGCCGTGTAGTAATACAAGTAAAAACCGACCTGAATAATTTGCCTACTTGTATTAAAAACTTACGATTTTCATTAATGTGAAAAAATACGTAATTTGTTAAAACAAAATAATGTAGATAACATGTTAACATATTACATACCACTTAACTTACAATAGTTTTCAAAACAAGAGAATGCATGGAAATTCATTTGCATACCGTTATACTATCCCTCTAATGTTTAGATCAGGAGAAATTAGTAGTGGATGCTTTTGATTTTCTCTATTCGGACTAAGCAAAATTAAATTGCTAGAAAGCAAGAACTTGAGTTGCTAGACAAGGTACGGAGAGCATGGATTTTGTTAAAGGCAGGGCAAGATACAAGTCAGACGTAAGAAGTGGAAAACAGCACGGAAGTATTCATATATTATCGTAGAGCTCTGGTTTGTTATGGCCTCTAACCCTTTTACTAGCAATCCGGGAGCAATAAGCCACGTTGTTATAGTCCTTGATAAGTGGCTTCCTTAACAGACACGTACTCTAAACAGATTACTTCATTTTAAGTCTATATGCAATACGATACATCATCCTAGTAAAAGATTACTGAATAAAATAAAATATTTCATATTTATATATGTTCCTGCTTAAATTTCTGTATCTTAGAAAATTGTAGTTGTCAAATGTAAATGTACATGCACGTCTCTAGATTTGGGTTATAAATAATTATAAACAAACTGTCACTGAATAGTTAGTTTATTGAAGTGACATTGAAATATATGGAGTAGTTTGTTTTAACCCTACACTACAGAGTTTTTTTTTAAAGAAAAAATATAGTTCTTATGTAGCTTTTGGCCCTAAATAAATACAGGAAAAATAATGAAAAAATTCGAAAAAGCCTAAATTTATTTAAATAATTATGGTCGTAACAGATCTGCTACATTGAGCAGCAATAGTACATATCTAACTAGTATTATTATTCTGTATGAAATATTAGGAAACATTTTTTATTTTTGTGTACGCAGAAGTGTAGGCCACACTTGGAACATTTTATAAATGAAAAGGATGTACAACTTGATAATTTACACCCCTGTCTAGTTTCGTCATAAATTGGTCAATGACTGCAATTATCCAGACGGACTTCTTTTGGTGGTATCGTTGTCGAGCGTTCCTTGTTGCCCTGCAATTTTTTCTCGAGATCATATAGTCTTCTTCTTTTGCTTCCCTGGGTCCCTGGATTTCCTGGGGGCAATTTCCAATTTCGGAACGGAATTTGGCCTAGGGTAAATAGGTTTCTCCTCGACCTTTGTTTACTTTCCGATCCAGCAACCACGAATTTATTATTGTCATGTCAATTAAATGGTGAAATAATCGCAAATATCATTTTTGTCCGCATTCGTATTTTATATCGCCCAATTAATCCATTAAGAAGGTTTTGTTATATTCCTATTGTATTCCAGTTATATTCGTTTACCAGGCATGGAATAGGTATCGATTTCTTCTCTTTTTTTTTCAAACCACTTTACTTGTGAGAAAGATAATTATCCAGTGAACGTTGAGACAAGCGTTACTATTTTATTATCTATCCAAACTACTGATGACACA
>WYDF02054294.1:0-11990 GCA_009867245.2 Adranes taylori
ATCCAGGGGGCGCTGGGTAATATTTTTTCTGGAAAGGGGGCGATAGGTCAAATAAGTTTGGGAATCACTGATCTAAGCGTTGGATGTCAGTGGTAGCAACGACTAAAGCAGCTATTGGAGCTTCCCAATTCGTAGAATTTTGTCACCTGTGGGGTCATCCCTCAGCCAGCTGTCTAGATCATCGTCAAAACATTAGTGGATCAAGTATCTTATTTAGCTAACGTTACACTTTGTCTTTTATTTAATTTTGCGCTTAATTTTGCGGCCAGTGTATTATTTGAAATTGGACTTTAAAAAGTTAATCATATCTTGTTAGGAATAAATTGGTCTTATTGGTGTAATTTCGTGAGTTTTAGTAAGAAAGGGAGGGAGGGGGACTATAGTTTCAAGGGATTTTAGTAATTTTTATTAATTAGGTGGGGGATATTATAAAGGAATTTTATGAAATATTGTTAGGTAAGAGGATTTGTTATTTCGTCCGTGCAGTTTTGCTTTTGCTACTTTTCAATAGTAGTTACTTTACAGACTAAATCATTAAATATGCTTATTAAATTGTAAGCCCGTTTAAAAGTTTTAAAAATTACGTAGCTATTGTATAGGATTCAGTGAGTACCTATCCTATAGTTGACAGAGGGGAGCCTATATGTAACTTGTAACCCGTGGAAGATTCCCATGTGTTGTGTTGCCACTACTATTTTAATGTGTTTTGTGTAACGTTTGATTGGCTGTGGAATATTTATTGCGATAGTTTTGAAACTTATTGATGATAATTTTATTGTTAAATTTTACTATGAAATTTTTAATATTTACACATTTTTAAAGAAAATAGCCCTCCACTTCTTTCCATAATTACAATAAAATGCTTCGTAACCCAGAAAAGAATAATTCGTAAGTCATAGTTATGATACATTTAAAAATTCAAGATCTCGCAAAACGCGGATTAGATGTACCTTAAATCAAAGAATAAAGATATAATATTTAAAGCAGCGAAATGAGCTATCTATTCCTAGAGCAATTTATAATAATTTTGTGTGTATATGATATAATAGGATTTTGCGTTATTTGCAATAAACTGTTCGGATGTCGTATCCCTTGCAATACATAATTCGTATTAACTCATTCAAAATAAAGCTTAAACGTAAATATTTATTGCTTAAAATATATTGCATATTATAATGACAAAGCTATATATTATTACAAGTGTAAAATTTACATAAATGCTTTGTTCCACTACATGCCAATTAAATTTTTGGAATGAAGTAGCTAGCATGCTTTTGTATCTAGATATTAAATTCATCGAATTTGTTAAATTATTAAAGCAGTTTGATATCAATATCCCATTTCACAATAATAATAAAATCTATTCAATTCAAAATAATAAAGATCATACACCACTCTTCGAGAATTCAGGGACTTAGTACTTAAATTGTGATACTTGTAACTCTTCTTATAACGGAATGACTAATAGAAATTTTAACATTAGAACAAGAGAGCACTTTTCAGCAATTTAGCAACCATTTATTAACAGAAAACCACAATTTTGACATCTTTAAAAACAGATCTATTTTACATATATGTCACGTTTATCAAATGTGTAAACACTTAAGAAAAGGTTTTTGATAAGGTT
Organism: Adranes taylori; assembly: GCA_009867245.2. Taxonomy (NCBI): domain Eukaryota; kingdom Metazoa; phylum Arthropoda; class Insecta; order Coleoptera; family Staphylinidae; genus Adranes; species Adranes taylori. Next base: position 1,628 of record WYDF02054294.1, read on the forward strand.
TGATATATTAATATCAAATTTATATCTAGATTCGATAATACAAACCTGCCTTTACCTTCGAAATAACTTCAAGTTACTAAAATAACTTTCGTTAATTGTCATACGTCACTTCAGTTAAACCCAACTCCCTCTTACTTAAACCTACTCTCCCAATGCTCCTTTCTTATTCCTTGCCAGACTCATCCCTCTTTACATTATTACCACTCCCCGCCCATCTTGCCCAAAGCACGTCCTCCAATTCTCTCCATACATTCTCTCCTTTTCATTCCACTGCATCCCCATACACTCTCTCATCTAATGCATTCACGTTTCCTCGCCCCTCCCACACACTCTACATATTCTCCCTCTTTCATTCATCCAATACTTATTTCCCCGCCCTTCACTTTCACACCTAAACCTAGCGATCACCCATTTCACTGTCATGCTTAATTCAGACTTTAAATACTTAGCCATTCCTACTTCACCCATTATCCATTCATACTTTTTATTAAACTTGCTCACTCTAAAACGTGCATGCCTCACTTTCCTCTCCACATCCATCATTTTCTCAATTACCTCATCCGCCGTCCCTATTCCTTCCACAACTTTCTCTCCCCATCTCCTCATAGACCATCCTATTCTTTCATACAGGTTCCTTCTCATTTTATTTCATTTATTCTCCCTTCCGCCAATACCCTTCTCATTTATGCCCTTTACATATGCTTCCTTTGCCAATCTCCACACTTCATCCATCCACACTTTTCTTTCCAACATCACCATCTTTCTCACTCCATATATTCAAAATTCATATTTCGCGATTTCCAGGATTCATATTTACCGGTGAAAAATCCATTCTCTTCCACCTACCCTAGTAACCTTGTACCTGCAGCATTCGTAACCTTGTCCCTAGACTTTCTCTCCACCAACCCATATTCACTATCTATAACTCTCCCCCATTTTCACCAATCCTCAAATTAATTCCCGCTTCCCACTCATCCTTTATTCCACTCACAAATTCACGCACCTAAATTCACCCCATTCCTTGTTCCTTGTTAACATATACCACTAGCATCCTTTTATCTCAATTTTTCTACTGCAAACCCCCTCCTATTCTCCACTTTCTACACTCCACTTACTAATCTCTCTTCTCACCACTGTCACTATTCCTCCACATCCCCCCCCCCATTTTACTGCTCCTTTTTGCTCCCTGCATTTACCATTTATATCCATCTATAAACGTGCTTAATATCTCTTCTCATCCTTCCTCTTCCACCCATATTCCGCTTAGATACACCACCAAAGGCGCCACATACCTACTATCTTTACCTATGCCTATTTGTTCACTAAACCCAGCTACATTCCAATTCAAAATCCTCACATTTCCTGAGCCCGTTTGTTCTCTATCCTCCTGTTCTTCCTTCTCCTTTCGCTCAAGGCTATCTCCTCCCTCTTCCCTAATCTCCCCCTCCTTGACTTCCCTCTTTCCTACCCTCTTTCCTTATTCCCCCACCATTTCATTCCCATTTCTACTTTCTTTGTCCCTCACTTTATCGTTCCCATTAGTCCTTCTAGTCATATTACTATCTCCTATTAAGGCTATCGTTCCTCCAACCCCACACGTCCTCTGTCATATCTTTCTCACCACCTTAACACTTCCTCACTCTACATTCGCTCTCTTTCTCTACCACATCATTACCCTTTTCCATAAGTGGTTTACGCCCTTCCGCCTGATCCTCCTTATGACCCCCTCAACATGCACTATGTCCATATCGCCCTCAAAATTTTCTTCTTTCTTGGTCTTTCTGTCGCCTTTCTTAGAGTAACCTGTAGAATTCCTCTCTTATTCTATTTGTTACATTCTTCTCTGAAATTTCCAGCAGTCCCTTCGTACATTTCTTCTTCCTACACCCAGGACCCCAAAATCATTAATGTTTCCTTCCTATCTTCTCTTCTCTCTGTACTACTACCCTTCTCCTTTCCCACAGTTTCCCCATTCCTATACTCGCTTTCTTTCGTTCCCATACTTTCCCCTCTTCTATCGCCATACCTATCATTTCTTTGTTTCCCCCCTCATTCAACCGATCTCCACCCCTTTCTGCCTTTCTACAATCTACCCCGTCCCTCGCGTTCACCACCGTTTCCTCATCAACGTTCCAAACCCATTCTTCTTTTCAAATCCATATCTTCTTTTACGTAACCTTCGCCTTTCCTTTAGTAAAGGCTAAGAAAATTTATCAGGGAGAGAGGAATGCCTGATAAATTTTCTTAGTTTTTTTTGCACTCCTCTCTCCTTTTCCGTTAAAGCGTCATCAAGAAATACACAGGTACCCTTCATTGTCGCCTTCCTACTCATCACTTCCACCATTTCATTCCACGTTTATAATCCCACTAGTATAGGTCTACATCTTCCTCTTGCATCTTTTTTTCCCAATCTCCACACATTCTCAATGCCCACTTTACGCCCACAGCTCCGCATTCATAATGCTCCGTATTTTCGTTTCATCATCACTACCCTCTATAACTCCTTTTACGACTATGTTTAATCTCCGTTACTGACTTTGCCTTTCCTCCTCTGTCCGTTCTAGACTTCTAATCCTTTTGTATAAATCTATTTCTTTCTTCGTTCATTCCACCTCTATCCCCTCCATTATCCTTTCCCACACGCCATTTTCTTTTCTTATCTGTTTTAACTACCCCATCACTGCACTCATGTTTTTCAGTAGCTCGTTTACCATCATTTCTAAGTCCCCACACTCGCCTCCTAATTTCGACTCCATTCGAGGCCGCGTCTTCTCCACTTCTTCTTTTTTCCCACACCGTAATATATGGTTCTCTTCTAATACTCCCCATGCTCCTTGATCATAGTATAAATTGTTCCATTGCCAATTTTGTTCTACATATTTAACTACACGAAAAGCCTTTTTTGTTAAATATAAAATGCAATACTTTTTCCCAACACTATATGTTTATATTTCACTAAATATTAAATACGTTAAAATGTTTTATACGCATCTTGATTTTTTTGTTGCTTTGTTTTTCAATAATATTCACTGTTAAATATTTTCATCTGTTTAATAACTACTATCTTCTAAATTATAGATTCATTTCGTAATCTAATCACCTCTTCATTTTCACTAAATTGCACTCAGACCGTATATCTTGTTGCATTATCAGGAACACGTTTTGTGCGAGCGTATCATTCATTAAACCGCGATCACCAAACTATATATCAAATCATTAACTAAATGACGTATAGTGATAACATTAGATTTGGTATATAAAAAGACTGATTAGCTTTAATAAACCGAAATTATGTAGTTAGCATTAGAGCTGTACGTTTTACTCCAAACCGCGTCAATCTAGCGCTACTCCACAGTAATTACATTGAGTTCTAGTTAAGAGTTAACAAAAGAGTAAAATAAAATTACCCTTTTATTCAAATATTGCATGGCTTTGGAATACTGTGTTTCATTATTTATTTAGTAATTATAGTTTTGATAAATGTTTTAATCTAAAATAATTTGAACTTGAAGGCAGTGAAGAAAATGTAATCTTAGAGTGCAATGCGCCCTACAACTTGACATCACATAAATCTACCATAATAATGGAATATGTTAATTCTGAGAAACGATGTTACATTTCTGTAAATAATTCAATCTCTTTTCTTAGTTACCGCGCTCTTTAGAAATCTTGCGTAAACTAAGCTACCTAATATTAGTATGAATAAGTTCCAATTGAAGATTTTCCAGAAAATTCCTAAACTGTATGTGATTCAACCCTATATCCTGATAAAGTGTATTACCTCCACTATTAAAGTAATTGATTGCTGATCAGTAATGTCATGGCTTGACCTCGCTTTCTTTCATGTACTTTATCTTAAATTCTTCGTAGTAAATCTTTTTTTACCTAAGAGACTTGGAAAACAAAGCAGTAGCAATGATTATAACTCTTTTCAAATTTAAATTAAATCTTCTTATACATTTCTTAACTCCACTAAACAAATTTAAACAATGAAACAGTAATATCGATATTCAAGAAGTGAAAACGAAAATGTAAAACAAATGTACATCACTATTATGATACTCTTTTGACTACTGTAACATAGTGACTGGAGCTTCTTTATAATAAACTCAATTAAAATTATGTGATCCGTATCTCCGTATCACTGTATCACTGTAAGGTTCATAAGTTCAGCTCGTTGCCCGCTGTGCCTGTCGATGTCGCTCGCAGACAATAAAAACTTGAACGCGCTTAGATATGACACACTATATGTTGTACGTAAACATCGGCGGCATGCCCGTTCCATACACGTTGCAAACGTTTATCACTCTTAGAAGTAGGGAGCGCGTCATATATCATACACTAGTGTGGGATTTTTGGCGCGCTATGTATTATTCGCAAAGGGAAAATCGAAGACGAAACTCGTGGTGTGAGCCTGCTGTTTGTTGTCGTTGCTGTCGATACTGTACCGGCTGTTAATGATGTTTGATGGCAAGATTTTGCTATCGCACAGAGTAGAATTTCGCCGCCGGATTAGGGCCTATAAATAGTCATGAAATTATTAAATTAGTTTACTTCCAAATTTTGCGAATTCGAAGCAAGTTATCAGAAGCCAGCGACAGCGAGCACCCAAGCCAAACCGACAGCAGATGGCATTCGCTCTAGTATTAATGCGTTTGGTAAGCGATTTTATACACCATATACCGCATTATTAGTTGCATGTATTTTATATAGCTTTGTTTCTCCTTCTATCTAACCAACCACCTATTTTTTATCTAGCCTACTAGAACATATAATTCTAATATAGGTGAGCCGGGGTAAGTTTTAGTCGCAATAATAGCAATGTAATCCCGCTCCTGTTGCTTATAGGGGACTTCTTTCTGTCCTACCCACTAGAGTGTATAATTCCAGCTTATGTGAGCCGTGGTTAGTTTTAGTCATTCAGCAAACATAGCACATACGTTAGGCGAGGTTTTAGTGACCTAAAGTAGTTGCAACTATGCCTGCCATTTCTATCATCTGTATTATTTTGTTGAAGTCAGCCCCACATCCCCGTTGCATTACCGCGTGTACTTTCTTGCCGTGTTACTAATTTCGTTGTCATTATCACTGTTGACCTGCTATAATTCGTTTATAGTATTATAGCTATTGCCTATTCGCGAACTGTCATTAATGCGACTTAAATTTGACATTTTATCCTTTACATTTCTTTCTTTTGTATTCATTTGTATTGTCCATGAACACCAATAGACTTATATTGTAAATAGTTAATGCAGTTTCATTTAATAAGTTTTTAGAAACATTCAATTTATAGATTATTATGAACTTAACTACCCGTGTCCGCAGCAAGTCCACCGAGGATCGGTTGAACGAAAAAGTAGTACCGACGTGCGGTCTCAGATATAACTGACCTGAGGCCCCGAGATATTAATTTTCAGAAACTTATTTATATATTTTAATGTATTACAAAAGTTTCGCAACTTGTTGTCTTCGCTAAACTCCGACAAGCTGCACAGGAGCTGTAAACAAGACTCAAAAGACAGTCATCGTACAGGAATATTTAGTGATGAAACTCAAACACGGTATATGTGTTCGTTGTGCAAAGATGATAAAACTAATCCCCTAGGGCTATGTCAGGATGAATGTTTCACTCTACACCATAATACTATATAAAGAATATATAAAAAGCTTAATTACTAATAAATTCTGTTTTTATCTTAATACTATCTTATATTTTATATATTGAATTTTTTTGTATAGATATTAATACCAAATGTTACGCCTCATATGAGAACCGCATGGTCTAATTTAAAAATATGTAGAAACACCAGCCACTCTTAGGTGAGTAATTGTTAGCAAGCAATGGCGTAAAATTAGTATTTTTTTGCAAGAAACATGGCCATTGTTTTGCAATTGAATCTGGCATAGAGATTCGTTAAGAACTAGAAACGGTCCTCCTGAGAATATTTGTTTTTACCCGGCGATATTCAACGTGTTAAGTTATCGGATGCTTACTCCATATGGTGGGTAATAGGGTAAATATATAGAAAACATTGAGTTCATAATTAAATACAGCATCCCAAATACAGAGGATATCAGTTCTAAAATCCCATGCACCAAAAACACTTTTTTCTTGTAAACCTTTATAACACTAACTTATTTTTATATATCTATTTATATTCCTATAGTTGATTATATATATTAATTTATTGTGTGAAAATTGAATCGCCGCTCAGCATCCATCATAATGCTCGTTTGTCATTGGTAATAATACACCAGTTTTGAGTATACTGCTTTTATCATAATGTTGTTCGATTACCTAGCGGCACTATCGTAAAAACACATCATTTTTCATATCTATTTTGTCTATTGGACCTACTACTGTATTGTTAATTCATTATATATACATATCTGTCTGGTACATGATAAGAGTCCCTGTGTTATTCACAGTATCGTGTTTCATTCTGATTTCCTCTATATCTTTCCTTCGTCTACCATCTGCTTAAGGCAGTCACAAAACGTGACCCCTTTACTCCACGCAAATTTCCTATATATATATATATATATATATATATATATATTGCTTTTAGTGTATAGTTGACTTAAGGGGTCCCAAAATGTGACCACTTTGCTACATACATATTTCCTAACTACATTTATTTACGGGTTTGTTTTGAGGTGTATGGGGTTCGCTGTAGAGATAGCACCTTCCATGTCGGTCGGTTACACCAAATGTCATAGAGAGGCGGTGGGCTGAGATGACTGGTCCTCAGAGAGTTCCGACCTTTGACGTATGGCTCCTAGCGCCACACCCCATGCAACTGTATTGACCTACATACTAAACTAAATGAGGATAGGCAGATATAGCGAACACTAATGGTGTGCAGCAGTTCCATTAGTACACGACGGATGCCATTGAGAAATAATCCCCCTAAGGGCTCAGTAGCGATAGGTAAAAGGAATGGAGAACTACCACATTAATTTCACCATGAACATTATGAATGACGATGAGCTATTCGAATTATATGTTGCCGAGCGACCCGGCGTCGTACTGCGGCCAGAACAAACGGTGACAACTTGGCGACTGGAAGTGTAGATGTGCACCATAGGGCAACACGCGGATATTTAGCTACCAGGAAGGACCCACAAAGGCTAGGCAATACTCGACTAGCTACATGGAACGTCCGCGGCCTGAACAAGGCCAGAAAGTTGCAGATGTTGGAAAATGAACTGACGCTCTGTAAAATAGATATAGCAGGGATGTCAGAGACCCGCTAGCAGGGACATGGTCACTTTAGTGCATCCAAATATACAGTATATTATTCCGGCACAGAAGATAGAAGTGTTTATGGAGTCGGTTTTTAATGTCGAGTAGACTAAACAAAGCACTAATACGATACGAAACAATCAATGAAGGAATAATAAAAATCAAAATTAATTCCCAACCATGCATAGTCAACATAATTCCCATCCACATTCGAAGCTGATGAAGACATCATTGAAGAATTTTATACGACAATTGAAACAACAATTAATAAAATCCCGAACAAAGAAAGAGTGATTCAGATAGGGGCTACAATGCAAAAATAGGGAATGTACTCAACGATAGCCACATGAGAAATGTGGTGGGAAGACATGGAATGGGAACACGTAGTGAAAGAGGAGAACGTCTATTGTAATTCAGGATAGACAACGATTTTAGACTTCCCAATTCCGTAGTCACGCAGCGCAAGCGTTGACTATATACATGGCGTTCACCTGATGGAAAATGCAGGAACCAGATCGACTATATTCTGATCCGACAACGATTCCAATCCTCTATCACAACCGGGAAAACTCTTCTATTTGCGGACTGTAACTAAAATGCTACAAGAAAAACTAAATAAAACATTGACCCCAGGCCAGAACAGTGTTTGGGAACGTTACAGAGTGTTAAACAGGGAAATCCAAAATAGCTCTCGGAGAGATAAAAATTCACACTTGAAAATATGTGCAGAACTACAAAAATATGTTGACCATAAGCTGTTTACACAGGCTATGGTAAAGACTTGTTTACACAAAATGTGACCACCTTGCTTCATACAAATTTCCTAATTACATTTCTTTACGGGTTTGTTGTTGGTTTGTGGGATCTATGTTTTGTGGGTAATGATTTACTTGTCTCGTGTGAACAAATGGGTTGTACTTAATTACACTTTTGCTGCTCGTAAATAGAGGGTAGTGTAATTACTATGGAGTCTTGCTAGAGCAACGTGGTCCAAATGAAACGCACAATGTAGATGCTAATTAAAGTCTCTTTATTAATTAAAAACATCTCATCGTTCTTGCTTAAATCACTATACATATTCAGATACATACAAAGGTCATTGAACTTGACCTAGACTTAGCTTTTGCTTACTATTAACTTCTTTATAATAATTTTAAAGTATAGTTCAATTAAGTTTATAATTCTTTTGATGACTTTTTAAATAATAATTTGCATTGCATATGTAAATTATTCTACTACATGACGATGCCTTCGTTAGCTATACGCATGTTTTAATTGAAAATATAAAACAATAGATATTGAATATTAATAATAAACTGCATATTTTGTTTTTTGTCATAATTGCATACCGTAAATTTATTGTATTATATATTCTTTGAATTATATATTCTTTAGAAGATAAATAGTACAACTGAAATTAATAATTTTTCTGCGGAATATGTATGATGATAATAGCTTTAATTAAAATTATCTAGATGTTCTACTATTATAATGTAATGCTAATTAGTGTTTTCCTGCAGGCGTTCAGCGAAAGTGCCTTGTAGTATAAGGTTCTCATCATTAAGGTACTTCCTTCTTTGATAGCTCAGCGCTGTATTTTAGATGAATGCAAAGAAAAATACATTATAAAAATAACAATAAAAATATCTAAATGTATTTTCTTGTTCATGCTTGAACAAGTGTATTAGCTATTTTCTTTAAGGATTAGAATCTAGCCCTTTCATCTTTCACTTATTTGTCTATTGTACTTATTTGTCTATTGTCAACTATTAAATTTTAAAATTATACGAATTTTATTGTACAATAAATCAATTATTTTATTTTATAGATTTTTTATTTATTTGATTTATTGTACTTAAATCGTTATTTGACTAAAATGGGATTTTCTGGTTAAGACATTTATTGTTATCAGTGTATATTCACGATGATGCTATTCGTATATACTTATATATAAACGTCTAGCATTGTCCGTGTGTCTGTCTGTCTGGAACGCTTTTGACCAACCTATAAAAGAGAATTTATTATTTTTATTTATGTTCATTGTGATTTTTTTTTGTGCCATTTAATATGTGAAATTAAATGTCAAATTTTGTAATTACATTTAAATAAAATTTGACCTGGTAATGATAGTCGTTTTACGACGAGTTATCATCTAGTTCTTGTATATTCATTATAATATGCATAGCTCCTCGGATAGAGCATTAGACTTGTAAAGCAAAGATCGTGGGTTCGAAACTTGTGTGAAGCTGCGTATTTATTAATCGACAGTAGATTTGGTTATAGGAAACTAAAATAATTATATTATCTAAGCAAGAAGCGCAGTGTAACGCCGATTGTGAATAACTGTATTCAACCAACGATACAGAAATGTACACAACCGGCAACATCATATCATGCATTTATAATATCGTGTTAATAATAAGAAAACAGCTACAAAATACGCTGGCAAAATATTATTATTTACAATCAAGGCGGCAATACACGAAGATATACAAAGAATGCTAAAAAATATGCCTCAAATCGGGCAGACAGCAAGCATTCGCCAGTATTTAGTATATTCAATCATATAAGTATGGTCAAAACGTCATTAGCATAACATACTCACAAATACCAACGTGAAGAAGATTATGTTTAGAACGAGATAAGGAAACTATTTGTGTTATTACTAGTAAAAACTAAATTATTTGATTCCCTGCATGTGAGTGTCGATGTCAGAGGCTCGTCGTTAAAACATAGTCAGTGATAAGCCAAAATAGGTAGAAATTGGCTGACTATAAACAATATAAACAAATATATATTCATACATACTTGTGTTATAATTGTTGTCATTTTTAATTAATTTATATCATTAAATTTTAGAAAGGGCAATAATAAAAATTGCATCCATAATGAGGGGAACAGCTCCCCCTTCGGGTAATTGAAAAGAGAATAAACATTATATTGATTAGTTTTCCATGAGACAAAGTCAAAATGCTAAAAATCGTTTTATAATAGATAGATAAAACCTTTATTGGCATACAAAAACTAAAACAATAATTCCTACAAAAAAACAATAGACAATAAACAATACAAAAATTATACATATCTTAACATTAAATTTCATTGGCAGAAGGCAAG
>WYDF02054305.1:0-11990 GCA_009867245.2 Adranes taylori
ACATTGATTTACTGACTAGAAGGACAGAATCACTAATGGAGAAGCTACAAATACTTCAGAGGGAAGGAAAACCCATTGGTCTAGAAATAAGCAGAGAGAAGACCAAGTACATGATAAACAGTAGAAACACTACTCGGTGGCGAAACGTGAAGGAGTTTGAAGGGTTTGAGAGGGTCGACAAATTTTAATACTATGGAAGTGTGATGACTGAAGGTAATGACATGACCACTGAAATCAAATCTAGAATGATGGCAGAAAATAGATATTATTACGCCTATCTTAATGTACTCAAATCATCCATCGTCTCTAAAGAATTAAAACTAAAAGTGTATGCAATTATCATTAAACCAGTCGTCACGTATTGTTCGGAGGCATGGGCGCTCACGAAAAGGAATGACAACATATTAAGAGTGTGGGAGCGGAAAGTCCTTAGGAAAATCTTCGGAGTAGTGCGGGACGAGGAAGGCGGGTGAATCTGCACCAACGCCGAATTAGAAGCATTGTACCAGAAGCTGTCAATTGTCAACGATATAAAGGCCAGCCAACTCAGGTGGTTGGGGCATGTCGAGCTTATGGATCCAGAGTGCCAAAAAAGTCCTAAACAACCGACAAGAAGACAGCAGATCAGTATGGCGATCACACAAAAGGTGGATGGACGATGTAAGTTAAGATGTGCAGAAGTTAAACGTCCGCAATTGGAGGAGGAAGGCGATGTCAAGAGACGGCTGGAGGTATCAAGTTGTAGTGGCGGCCAAGGACCTTAATGGCCTGTAGAGCCAACTAAAGTAAAGTAAAGTAAAGTTTTAAATCTGTAGCTTTCCTCGCGAAAAAGTAAATTTACACACAACGGTTTTTCTTCGTTTTCACCAGTGGGCACAAAACCAAATTTAAAATACCCATATTTATATTTTCTATGTTTCTTAGTACACATCAACTTCGTTTTCTTACCAACTGGTTGTTCTAAATATGATGTTGAAGATTTTGATGAAGCTGATAGTTCACTTTCTGCGACCACTCTTTTATTATTATCTGTTTGTGATATATCACTACCAGGTTTAAATAACCACTTGTCAATTTTAAGGATTATAATTAAATTAATAATTAAATTAAAATATAAAAGTAAATGAATGTATTATTGATAACAATCACAAGATTAGAATTGAGAATTTGAACTGATGAGATTCTAATCAGTTTTTAGAACTATCAACCGCTTCAAACCACAGAACAACAAACACATCAAACATAAAAACAAAACACATTTTCACCTGTGCTGTGCTGCTCTCTGGTCGTAACAAAAATATCTACAGGTTTGTCGCCAACGCAACGACAAAGTTTAAAATGCTTGATTTAAAAATAATTATCGCATGAAATCGATAGGTATGTTTTAAGCAGTTGCAAAAATATAATCATTTCAATAGATTATCGAAATTTCATAAGTATAATCCAAGCATTTGGATATTTATTAAACAGTTAAACTTATTTAACGATAATAATTTATTTGTTACATTTGCGACTCTTCGCGACCCACCTGGGGGTAGCCCACTACTTTAAGACGCACTGCTCTAGATGATGTTCATTAAATGGATACTCTACTATCTTCAAAGTTTAATTACGTACATACAGTTTATTCTTCCGTAGCTTAAGAACTTATTTTATGAACAAAAGAAATTCCTTAATTTAATATTTATTTTTTGATACAAATTATTTAGTTCTATTTTGTAACAAATTGTGGAATCCAAATATGTTAATTGCATATAAAGATTATATGATATGCATGCAATTATGATTTGCAAAACATATTGTACCATGGATATCTTGTAAATATGTCGATATTATTACATTAAACAAATCTAATTTAAATTTTGTTTACAATATTTCTCCTTTTCCTCAGAGTTAATGATTGTTTTTAATAGTCTACATGGCTATTGGGCTATAAAATTCGACAAGTCCCTAAATGTTTGACTTAAAGATGGTACCTGAAACTGCATAGTTTTTTTGACGTCTTAGATAACGTTATTGTAGTTTATTCCTGGCTGCTATTATAAAAATAGTTTGATCGATTGGGATCTTCGAGGTCAGAAAATTAATTGTTGAATTAGCAACAAAATTGCAACCTGTGATAACTCAGAAATTCCAATTTAGTGTCCTCAAATAAATTCTATCACCAGTTAATGCACATTCAATCCTTACTGGATAAAAAGCCAACGTTAAATTAAGACGTGTCCTGATTATTTTATCTGGGGGTTTTGAATAAACGAAAACTATTCAATGAGAAATTACATAATAATTATCAGAACCCTTGCTTGAATAAGCCAAAGAATCTACCTTACTAAAGCAAGTACGTTCATGAAGTAAATAAATTAACTTCAAATCAAACATCACAAAAAATTAAACCTATCTATTTGTTTAATCAATTTATTTTTACATAAATTACATTTATATTGGATTAACGTATTCTGGGGAGTACAATATAGAGACTTTATGCAACAGAGATTTTCTTCAAGACGGAAATAAATAACATAGTTATCTAGCTACATTTTGTTTATAGAAAAGAGTATGCTAGATAGTATAATAAAATATAATGTCGTTTTGGTTGGATAAATATTCATTCAGACAATACACCATCGGTAAACTTTATTATTAAATAACAATTAAATATAGAAACTTGTAATTCGCATTAATATAACTACTAAATCCAGCGGTTTTCAACTTTAATGCTCCCGCGCCTCCCCTAAAAAATGTAATAAAATAGTATTGTATAAAAAATATATTTGTTTATTTTTACTAGAATTTTGGCGCCTGCCATAGCAATAGATCGCGCCTCCCAGGTTGGAAACCGCTGACAACGATTTTTAATTTATTTGATAATGGAAATTAGTAATGTCGGAAAATTAAATTATTTACTGTGGTTTAAGTAACTAAATAAAACCTTAAGGTGTTTTTAATTCTTTTAAAATAAATTTATATGTACTTGCATTGGAACCCTTGACATTTTAGAAAGAATAAAATAATACCGCGTACTCTATCTAGCAAAAAACCCTCAGACTAAACTGTAAGAAAATTCAAAACGTAATGAGAGAAAGCTCGGTATGATTTTCCCATATATAAAGAAATTTATTGTACTGCCCTCCGCGGGGTACCTCAAACTTACTCCACAGCTCTCTTATTGACATGCATTTAAAAAGTGCGTAAAATCTGAGTTACTACCGAATTCTTCCGACTTTACGAATTACTTCTTCATATCCTTTGAGATCTAAAAGCTAATAGTCGCGGGCTATTCACGTGTGCTTAGTCGCGATGTATTAGAAAAGGAATATGTCTTATTTTTTGCTTTTTGGCAAAAATGTATATTAAAGAGTTTAAAGAAAGTGAATTTATTTACCATCTTTCTTTTGGCGTTACAATATAATGTGCGCGGACGATTCTTGCCATATTGGTAGTACGTGGGAGGAGCTGGATTATAAATTTTATATAAACCATTATGGTCCATAATCTATCAAGCTTTTACAAGTTGACAACTTCTTTTTATATGTGGAAAAAGTTCACAAAAATTATGCTAATATTTGTGATCACTTAAAATTTAAGAGAAACTGAAATTATAAACTACAAATTATGAATTAGTGAAAAATCAATTCATTTTAGAAGCGCAATTTAAGACCATTATTTTTGCCAAAATAATTTTACAATTATTGTCACGTTGTTTTTTTTTTGTGACAGTATAGTGGGGTTTCTACTAGATAAACAATTTCTTTTTACTGAATTAAACCCACCCAACAATTAAAAAGTGATCGAAAGAAAATAAGTTATTAATTAATTTAAATACAAATTCTTATTTAAATGGGTCATCTGAACAAATAATTAATAAAACTCAATATTTATTATATTCAATGTATTCATAAAAAGAATAATTACTAAGTTCATTAGTAAATAAGTTTTACATTTGAATAAACATTAGCGACAAGAATAAAATTAGAAATGAATTTTCAAACTAGTCAATAAAACTGAAATATATTAAAACTTACATTTGAGCATCCGTCATCACTTACAGTACACTATAGTTTTTCCCCTTCCTTACTTCCAATTTTCAGGTCTTTTAACTTATAAATGGATTCTTCTTTGGTCCGGTACGTAAAAGGGACTTTCCTGATGCATGGTTTCCTTCCAGTTTTGTGTTCTGGCTCTCATCTTGCTGACTGTTGCATTGCAAAAAAAATGAGACTGCGTTTCCTACTCTGGGTTCCTGCCGTAAAAAACAGTTTACAGCTGGCGTTCGTCTTGCTTAGCCCTATTTGCCATGCACTAAATGGCACCTACATTGTGTCTTTGACAGAGCGGCTTCTTACTATCCTACCATGCTGCTCACCCCTTTTTATTTCTCACCCGCTATTTACAAACCTCAGTTGATCTACTAATTAGTAACACAAAGATGCATTTAGTACATTCAATTTATTTTGTTTATTTTTGTGACTTGGGAACTGCATAGATAAATTGTTCTTCCAGTTAAAGCCATTCCAATCCAACCGGAATCAAATAGCAAAAGTTAATTTGGACATAGTAGACTTTATAAATTATTGTTTAGGACTGAGAAATATCCACACATATCTTTATTCTATAATTAGACACTAATCATTAGAGCCCTTACTTGATTAAAACCAAAGATTTATCTTTAATAAAATAAGTACGGTTCATGAATTAAATAAACTACAAATAAAATACATTAAGAATTTTAACAATTTATTGTTCTACAAAATAATTAGCTTATAACAAAACCTATTAAACCTGTATGATCATAATAATAGGCGATTTATAGGCTTCTCCAATTAATAAAACACATTCTAGTTATAATGTTATTTAAAATACATTAAAATGTGGAAGAAATCTGTTAACAAGTAAATAATATAAAAATACATGCGCAAAAAACATACAATAATTTAGTTACGTTTCATTTAGATTCATATTTAGTTAGCGTTATATTAAATAACGATTATTACATTAATTTTAATTGTTATTCAAATATAATCAACATTATTTATTCAAAGAAATAAAACCATTATTATTAAGTTAAGTAAAGAAAATCTAAAGATGTTCGAGTTTCTCAAATAAGATTTATAATAAAGTAATTTCTACTCACATTTAAATACATCAGCGAATTATTTTCACAAAAATATTTACGAATAAAAACACAGGCGTGCCGAGTTCACATGTAGATTCTGTATTAAAAATGTTTAAAGATCGTTACATTAGAATCTAAGTGAATATCTTTTTTGGCTTTACGCTATGAAACTAGTTTTGTTTGCTAACTGTATGTTTGCAGATGTATTATTCGCGTCAATCAAAATTGCTCATCGTAATGAAACAATGTTTGACTGCAACACTTGTGGGAGCAACCAAATGCTCCCACTCTGTTTCTAACGTTATAATTTACATTCTTATGCGAATTCAGATTAATATGTGACAGACTCTCGTTCGTGACGCTGCTAACGGAGAATTCTAGCGACTCTCACAGATGGCGCAAACAAATATCTTAATTATTACAGAATATAATAGCCTTCGGAAATATGAAATCTCGGGCGCCAGCTCGGTTTTACGTGAGACCGCACGGTAAAACCTGATCTAGTTGTTTCACCGGTCCTCAGTGGCTTAGTAAGGACACGAGTAGCTACGAGTTTTTGAGTTGTCCAGAGGGGCCTTGTCCTTGTGGGCATCTGAAAAAGATTCTACTAATTAATGAAACAACATTTAACGATTTAACAAAATAAAGTCTAATTGTCTTCTAGAATTTAAACAAAGAATAAATATAAATGCACAATTAAATGTCAACAACCCACAAATGAATAATTGTCAAATTAAATTCATGACGCAACAATGACTGTTAAATAAACAAAAGGGATTCTCTCATAAACAAATCAATATAGATAAACGCTGCGTATAAAACAGTACGAATGTATAATAATAAGTACAAAAAGTACAAGCGGTGCATGCAAGTTAATTCAAATATGCGGTGATAAAATAATTCAATAGTAATAATGTGGGAAGCATGTAGAAATGCAACGGGAAGAGGGGGGGGGGTAAATCTAAATGCACGATTTGTATAACAGACAAGGTAGAAATCTTAGAAGTTTCGCTGAATGGTTAATTCTAACCCTGATTAACGTGAGCTATAATTACACACTTCGGTGAATAGAACAGAAAGGAGATCATCACTATAACACACCAATTAACGCGAGTGTTACTGCTGCTGAGCAACTGAAACTAACCCCGTTTACCGCAACCTAGTCTTATATGCTCCAGAGAATGAAACAGAAAAGGAAACCGCTACAGGCTGTTTGCCTGAGCGACTAAATCTAACCCCGATTAACGTATGTTAGAATTAGACACTCTAATGTATGGAACATATGTATGGAGGGATCACTATCAGATACAATATCAACCCGATTAACGCATGTCTTACTGATGCAGAGCGACTAAAACTAACCCCGATTAACGCGAGCTAGAATTATACACTCTAGTAAATAGGAGTTAGGTTGGTGATAAGGTAAGAAGAGAAACAAAGCTATTGTCTCATTTTCTCGGCTTGGCTGGTCGTTCTGCTGGCTTCTGGCGTCTTGTCTTCGTGCTCTCAAAATTGGAACTAAATAATTCTATTCAAAATCTCGTTATTTATAGACTTGACTGTCACTCAACTTTTGTTCTGTGTACGGGCCTGTGTGTAGTAACCACACGTCATTTGTTTCCTGATACACTCCCACGCATAACTATGCAACTCTCGGTATGAATTCCACCATGTGTGTTACACAACATACAATTTATCTCTTGGTGGTATCCACACGTCTTACAGCAGACCGTTGCAGCCTGTGCAGTAGCAGCAAGTCAACGCATATTATTTACATTCCCGATGCGGTGTCTCACATATTAAAGCGTAGATGCAGGTAACGCCAGTCAACATATCATATACGGCAAACGCAATAATATTAAACACAGGTAGCGTGTGTGCTACCACAATACAGCAAAGCTGGCGGTAGTGTGTCTCTGGTGCGTGGGACGTAAGCGCCTTCGTTTTATTATTAAATAATAAATGCGTTTAAGTTTATTAATAGTTTGATCTAGTCTAGGGTTTCCGAAACCTATCTATTTAATCGTAATTTATAGAGACTTTTATCTTTTAAAGTGACATGTTTTATTACAATATAACAGCTATTAATAAGATTAAATAATTTTAATTTATGCAACTAATTTGAAACATTTCCTACAATTTATTGAAAGTATATAAAGTGGAGACAGTGGAGAAATGCTTGCCTTTTTGTCACTTTACAATATATTACTGTTTCTTTTTATTGCTCACAAATTTTATCCCACATGTTGTTTTCTTTCTTCATGAAGATTAATTATACCATATATTTTGTAAAGGTTGAATTGTGAATTTTATTTATTTCTCTTACAAAACCTCAAAACTGTTTTAGGTCTACTGTTAAGAAGCGCGAATATAATATTACAGAGGCAAATGAAGATCAGGATATTTCTTGTATTAGCTGTACAAAATCGTTTAGCAATAAGAAATTGATGCTTAGACATTTGAAAGTCGTTCATGGTCAATCAAGCGTTAAATGCACACATTGTGATAAGGAATATGCGAATCGCTATACGCTTATGCAACATGTCAAATTTATTCATGATCGTGAGATGGTAACGTGCGAAGTGTGCGGCACAAAATTACGACAAGCATCGATGTACGGCCATATGAATTTGCATAAAGAAAAGAAATACGAATGCAGGCATTGTGATTTAAAATTTACTACAGCCAAATTCGTTAGGGATCATGAAGAGAAGGAACATCTAGGTGTCATACACACGTGTCCAATCTGTCGTAAAGAATTTAATGATAAACCTCAATACCATTATCATATGCGGCGACATAATCCACATCCTGAACAAAATAAGTGCAACATATGTTTGCGTACATTTAGTTTCAAGCGTTCATTGAAGCGACATCTCTTAACACATTCCGATACTCGTGAACGTATGGTTTGCGATGAATGTGGTAAAGGTTTTACTGCGCCGTTAAGCTTTCAGGCCCATTTGAATAAACATAATGGTATTAAGCCTTTCATGTGCGATGTATGCGCAAAATCATTTGTATGCAAGCGGTTCCTGGATGCGCACCTACGTGTACATACTAAAGAGAAACCTTACTCGTGTAAAATTTGTAACAAACGTTTCACACAGCGCAGTACGTTGACAGTTCATTTGCGTTGCCATAGTGGTGAGAAACCTTATCAATGTACGATATGTCAGAAAGGGTTTGTTACAAAAACGCTGCTGAGGAATCATAGTAAAGTACATGGCAATCCACTGGGTAGTGGCAATCCTATATTGGTATCACTATCGCAGCATTAGAACTGCTCTATTCAGTTCCTACTAATTGAGATACATTGTGCTACTCAGAACGAAATACTCATATTATATATCTGATTTTTTATTTATTTTACGTAGTATTTATTACATTTGTAATTTAAAACTTTAATAAAGCGCTTTTTATGCTATAATTTTTTTATTATATTAGTTTTATCGTGTTTATGATAATGCAGGTTGCGAGCTATAAAGTGGCCTTAACTTTTCAAACATTTAATGCAGGACTTCTCGTCCAGTGGGGCACATCTGCCTTGGAAGGCATAGTAGGGAAGCAATGCGTTTGCATTTTATAAAGAAAAATCCATTTAATAACGTAAATCCCACTTACTAATTCATTTCATTACTTTACTCATTCATTCATTCATTCATTCACTATTGGTGTTCCCAGTAATCAGTATTAGTTCATTTATTTGCCATCAAAGGAAAGTATTGTCGTTTATTGTGCATAAAAAAAAACAATTTGGGACACAATAAACGTATTCATAATGATATCCAGCATTTGGAAATAAATAGGAAGCTCATTTTCTGAACCATAAGTCGTTACAACGATATTGGTAGTGTAAAAAAGCTATGGAACCGAGTTGATAAAAAACCTGTATGTCTCGTAAAGGGAAGACTTGAATTCGACGAAATCGAAATCCAAATTGTTAAGGAAATGTATTTTCTGACTGTGGTGTTCGCAAAATATTGAAAAATCATCTTCGTATCAAGCCCTACAAGATACTCAAGGTTCATAACCTCACCCTTACCAATTGATGGTACGGTTGGAATGAATAGCGTATAAACGCTTGCACACGGTTTGTGAAATTTCAAACTTTCTACTTTCTAATGAAAAATTTTCACCAGTTCGTAAAGAAACAATACAATTAGGTATGGCTAAGTGCAAGATTAAACGAAAATTTGAATACCCTTTTGGCCATCATTCTTTTTGATGCTCTCTGTGTTTTTGGAACCTGGCATCAAGGTAAATGCCACCAACCAGCCTGAAATAATTTTGGAAGCTGCTTTGATGCCTTGGTCAACTAAACATTTCGCTTTCTGCAAGATTCGGCATCGTAGAAATATTCGTTACGAGAAAATGTTCCGCACTTCATTTTGCCTCAACAAAGCCTTTCGAATTCACTGGTTGCAAATTTTATGGACTTTTACATTTGGCCTATTTTAGAAGCTGGAGTTTGTATTAAAAAGTATGGAAGTTTGTAATCGTTTAAGTCAGGGTTTCGTGGGGTATGGATACGAATTTCATCAGAACACGTTCGTGCATCGTTTTCTTCACGGACTTCATCGAATTATAATAGATATTATATTAAATGTTTTATTAATTATTAAAATTTTATCTAACAGACATTAAATTAAATATCGAAATTTTACCTAATAGAGTTTAAATTATATAATTTATTAAATATATAAAAAAAATTGATCTAATAGACATTAAATTAAATGTTTTATTAAATGTTGTAATTTTATCTAATAGGGATTAAATTAAATATTTTATTGGATATTAAAAATTTGATCCCATAGACATTAAATTGAATGTTTTATTAAATGTTAGTAATTTTAACTAATAGAGATTAAATTAAATATCAAACATTTTATCTAATAAACATTAAATTAAATGTTAGTAATTTTATCTAATAGAGATTAAATTGAATATTTTATTAAATTTTAAAATTGTTATTTAATAATAGACATTAAATTAAATATTTTATTAAATGTTGATTATTTTATCTAATAGCGATTAATTTTAAAAAAATATCAAATAGACATTAAATTAAATGTTTTATTAAATATTTGTAATTTTATCTAATTGAGATCAAATTAAATTTTTTATTTAACATTCAAAATTTTATCAAATTGTTCAGTCAAACTGAACAGTGGAAATATATAAAATATTTTTCAAGCAGTCCTCGTATAATTAAGATTTTAATTTGTTTTATTTAGTAGAAATTATGCACAGTAAATGAAATGTTTCAATGCGTTAATTGTTTTGTAGGAAAACAAGCGCAAAACAGCTTACTCTACGTCCAAAATTAATTAATATCAAAATATATTTGGTTTATGATTCAAATCCACACAAAATGTATGACTGTTCTATTTTCTAATTATCTACGTTATTCTAGTTTTAATCTGTATATAATTGTTAAGTTTCGTTAATAAAGTTTTCCCTTAAGTATGATTAAAGCATATTCAGTGTCATTCTTTTGTTTTCCATTTAATATTTATTTAAATTGAATTAATAATTATTTTTTCTTAATATTATTTTGAAATAATATTTTATTTTTTAAGACATTGAGTATATTAAGCTCGCCTTACGTAATAAATTGAAAGCAATCAATTCAACAGTTCAGAAATTTAAATCAAAATCAAAATATATATTTTTTTAACAATTTGTGTGACTACGGTTATCAAACAAAGAAGTAGGCACAAAGTTTTACGACTTTCACTAATAGACATTAAATAAAATGTTTTGGTTAATGTTAGTTATTTTATCTAATAGAAAATAAATGAAACATTTTATTAAATTTTAAAATGTTTATCTAATATTTAAAGTAATGTTAGTAATTTTATCTGATAGAGATTAATTAAATTTCTTATTAAATATTAAAATTTTTATCAAATAGACATTAAATAAAATATTTCATTGAATGTAAGTAAATTATTTCATTTAATAAAAATTAAATTAAATGTTTTATTAAATGTTAATCATTTTATTTAATAAATATCAAATGAAGTGTTTTATTAAATATTATGGATACACAATATTTAATACACAATAATGTGGATACACCGGACAAAGAAATGTTCTTGGAAAAATATAATATTTTTAGACTATTTTTAATTTTGCAGTAAATAAAATTGCTGAGAAATAAAGTTTTGATAGTTTATTCCATTGGAGACGTTTCATACCTTGCACCCTGTATTTCGCACACCAAGGTTAATACTAATAAACTTAAGGTACTGCTCGCATTATGATGCAACATATCTTAGTACAGGGTTGTACACAATGTGCGAAAGAAATGAGCACATTGCTACGGCTTTATTTTCTATCGTCTATTATGTGTTTTCTAATTGTTTTATGTGAAAAATCAGTACGTACTCAAAATTAGACACGAATATCTTTTGGTATTTGACACTGCAAAAACTAGCTTAAGAAAACATATGGAAATTAAAACAAGATTTTAAATAATGTTAAAATGGGGACTTACAATAATAAATTAGAAAAGCATAGAAGAGCCATGAGACTTGAGGAAATCGTAATAATTATTTACATTTCACTAGGTTAAACACATTTTAATGTGGGCAAGAAATTTGAAGATATGATTAAGCTCATAAAACATAGCATTGTCATGTTATTTATAACACGGTTGGTTATTACTAGATAAATAAATTGCACTTTACTGAATTAACCCCCATATCTATATAATAATAATAATAATAATGACCTTTATTGGCATAACTTATTTACATATCAGAAAAACAAAAAAAACTATATCAATCAAAATTGTTACAAATTATATACACAATGACATATTTATTTACATTATTCTAAAAACTTAAAATAAATTCTTCTTAACTCCAGT
>WYDF02054316.1:0-11989 GCA_009867245.2 Adranes taylori
GTTCTGCATTCGATGTAGACATACAAAAGTCGCGAAAAACAAGCTAAAACAGAAGAATACAGAAGGCCATCGAAATACGAACGCTATATGTCTTTCTCTTTTTCTCATCTAACTCTCTCTCTATACGCACAAGAATACAGGCGTTGTGTAGCTTCCGGTATGGCTCTCTCTCTCTCTCTCTCTCTCTCCTCCCTCTGGGTGCAATGTGGTGCGAATGCTGTTTGGTTTTCTGCATTGACTTTATCTCTCTTTCGTCCCTCTGTGAATGCTGTTTGGCTAGCAGTAGTAGTCCACATCTCTCTATACGCAGAGTTCAATGACTACTACCAAAAAAAAACCTTCAGTTAATTGGATTTCAGAGAGGATAAGGACACTTGCAATGCTTCAAGTAAATTTGTTGAGTTTTAAGTGGGACAATATTTTTAAGAATTCAAAAACCTATTTATATATGCGTTAATAAATCTTCTTCCAGTCCCATATATCCTAATGTTTTTAGTATTAGGGCATGTCGTTTCTCGACACCGCATTTTGGGGTCCAATGACGTGCAAAACCATCTGCAGATCATATTCGCGTAAATCTAGCTAAATCTTAAAATGGTGTTGAGGTAGTGTATGGTAGAAAATGATAAGATCGTTCTTATGGCAGCCAGAATCTACTGAGCAGCAAGATTCTCACTGGGGCATAATTGAAACTCAAAGAATCATTTTGAAAACAAAATATTAATGATAAAAAAAGAATGTAATAAGAAATTGATATAGTAAAAAACAATGGGAGTAGAAGGGTTTATCACAGAAACTTCAGAAGGGAAAATTTTAGGAAGATCAATAGAGAGTAGCTTTAACATAAAAGGGGTTTGCTGGAATATTGCTAGTCTTAGTTGTAAATTGGGAATGACGGATGTAAGAGATTATCTAGAAGGGTTTGACGTCATCGGATTTATAGAAACGTGGGTGGAGGAAAATCGATGGGAGGTGGTTGAAAAATATTTGCCAAATGGTTTCCAATGGAAAATTCAGGGACCGAACAAAGAGAAAGTTAAAAGTAGGGCTAGAGGGGACATCATTACGGGGATAAGGAGAAGGATAGAAGAAATAGAGGAAAATATAGAGATGTTTGAGGGAGCGTATGTGAGAATGGTAGAGGTGGGAGGTAAAAAAATGAGGATCGGGGAGAGGATCGAGGAATCAGAACACTTTCCAATATAGACAGTGTGGAAAACAGAGAAGGGAAGAATGGAAGAAGGGGAAGATAGGGAAGATAGGGAAAGAATAGTGGACAAGGTTGATACATAAAATAAAATGTAGAATATGTTTATTGGTGCTAATATAACAAAGTTATTTACACATGTCAATATCATGGGCCGAACTAGAATCGTGCGCATGGACCATATCTTGGATTGAAAATTGATGTAAGTGTTTTTTAACATATAATCCAAGATATATGCCGATGGAAGAGTCAATATTTGCAAGGTGACAAAAGCCTCTTTACAATCATCCCTATATCCAAGATTCGCGACAACTCATTGTCCTTCTTTGCAATTTAAATATGCTATGCGCACTAGCACAATGTCCCCAAGTAAGAATTGAGTAAGTGGCGCATGAGTAGAAAAGAGCAAAGTAACAAACCCGTAGGACTTTAGGTGACAATGACTAAGATAGATTTCTAAGCACGAAGGTGTTGATGCTTAATTTTGATTGTAGATGAGTAGTATGTTGATGCCATTTTAGTTTGAAAGCAAGGTAAATACCAAGGAATTTAACGGAATCCACATTACGAGATCGTTCCCTTACGTCCATGTAGATCCCGTAGGGATCTTTGTAGATCCCTTAGACTCATTAGCATGGATAGTTCCTTAGATGGGTTCAATACTAATATGTTTGCTGTAAACCATTCTTCAGCACAATTTGGGCATCGCATCTTGCAGAGATTGTATCGTTTATGTCATCACCTGTCACAATGATGAAGGTATCATCCGCAAACAAGAAATACTTACAGGAGGTTGGATGGAAAAGTCATTGATGTAATTTTGAATTTTTACTGCCTGTAGCCGGTTCGACAAATATGATTTAATTAAGGATATGCTTTTTGTATCAAAATTACACTTAGACAGCTTAACGGGCTGTTGAACGCAAGAAGGATTTGACGAAAAAAATACACAAAGTGAGATGGGACAGTATAAATAGTGTAGAAGAAGTGAATGATGTAATAAAAATGTTGTTGGAGAAAGGGTATGCAAGGAAAGAAAAAGGGGAGACTGTAATAGGCACAATATAAAGATGGATGGGGAGGTTATTAAGAAGAAAAGGATGACGAGAGAGATAATGAGAAGGGTTAGAAGGCAGGAAGCTTATTGGAAAGAATATACGGTGGCCAGAAATAAGTGGAGAGTTAAAGAGGAGAATGCTAAGGAAAGGAGAAGGAGAGAAGAAGAGGAATAATTAAGATCCCTTCCTCAAATGGAGAAGGTGAGCTATGGAATTTTTTGAGAAGTAAAGTTGTAGTGGGAAGAAACAAAGTAAGCTGTTGTTTGAGGATGGAAGATTGGGAGAGGAAGTGTAAGAAAGAAATGAATATAAGAGAGGAAGGGATCTGGGCGAGGAAAAAAAAGAAATGTGAGAAGTAATGGGGGAGGAAGATGAAAGTGGAAGACATAAGTGTTGTAAAAGTAAAACGAAAGATAAAGAGAGTGAAAGAAGGGAGTTCGCCAGGGGCATAGAGGATAGCTGTGGCTGATTGGGATGTCTAAATGAAGATTGAATAAGCGCACTAGTAAGAGGGATGAATGAGATATGGAAAGGGGAAGTGGCGGTATCAAAGGAATGGAAGAAAGGTGAAGTTATACCT
This sequence comes from Adranes taylori, assembly GCA_009867245.2. Taxonomy (NCBI): domain Eukaryota; kingdom Metazoa; phylum Arthropoda; class Insecta; order Coleoptera; family Staphylinidae; genus Adranes; species Adranes taylori. The sequence continues at coordinate 2,846 of WYDF02054316.1, forward strand.
GTATATAAGAGAGAGGACAGAATGAATGCGGAAAATTATAGAGGGATTACAATTATGGATGGGATATATAGATTATTTGCGAGAATGATTAATAGGAGATTAGAAGATGAAGTGAAGAAGGATATTTTATCGGAGACACAGAGTGGTTTTGTCGGGGGTAGGGGAACATTGTGTTGATAAATTATGAGATAAACCAGGAGATAACAAAAAGGAAGAAAATGTGTCTGGTGTTTGTCGAAAGCCGCCTTCGAGACGATTGTAACGGAGACACTGTGGAAAAAATGGAGGAATGTGGTATATCTAGTAGAATGATAAGACTGATTAAAGAAATGTATAGCGGAAGTATGGTGAGAGCAAGAGTGAATGGCGAGCTGTCAGCATGGTTCGAGACGCATAGTGCAGTAAAACAAGGGTGTCCTTTGACTGCTACGCTATTTAATATATATCTTGCAGACATTGAGGAGGTCTTGAGGAAGGGGAAAGATGACATTGGAAAGAAGAAGGTATGGTGTTTAACATATGCTGATGATGTTTTATGTATGGCGAATAAAAGGGAAGAGATGAATAAGATGATAGAGAGACTGAAGACGAACATGGACTTGGACAGGAAGGGTTTGTTTGTGAATGTGGAGAAAACGAAGATGATGGTATGTAAGAAGGGAGGGAGAGAATTCAGAAAGGATGTATTCAGTATATGGAAGATGCATGATGGAAGAGTAAAAAATATAAAATATTTTGGGTTCATTTTAACTCAAAATTGAAAGTATAAAAAGCATATCGAAATGGTGGCAAAAAAGGCAATAATAGCTGTAGAAAGACTGAGAATGGTGTGGGAGAGAAAGTTTGGAGAGTCAGTGAAAATGAGGTGCAAGATAATGGATGTGTGTCAATAATATTATGTGGTATGGAGCAGAGGTATAGATGATGGAAGAAAGAGAGATGCTAGAAAGGGTGCAAATAGGATGCATAAAAAGGATGTTAGGATTGGATAAAAACACACCGAGTGGGGATGTTCTGCAAGAGTTCGGGGAATGCAAAATATAGATAAAAGGAGTAAGAAAAATAATGAATTTTGAGAGTTGGTGTATGTGGAAGGTATAATGAAGGCGTGGAAGGAAGGAATAAAAGTGGAGGAAGTACAATAATAGGTATAAATGGGTAAAGAATGAAGAAGGGATGTGTGAGTACCTTCCGTCAGGTTTGTATATGAGTCAGAAAAGGATGATTGATAGATTTAGGTGCGGTAATGAAGAAGGGGGAACAAAGTTTGGTTAAATGACAAGATGTGTAGGATATGTGGTGATGTGGAAACTGGAGTTATTGGATTCAGGAATGCGTAGGGATATTATGGAGATATGAGGAAAGAGAAATAGGAGAGAATTGGAGATTAAGTCTGGGGTATACATGAAAAGGTTTAGAGGTAATGAAGAAAATAATGTGCGAAAGAAATAGAAGGAAGTAGGGGAAATGGAGGGAAAGACAAAAAAATAAGGAAACTGGAGAATAGGGAAAAAGAAGAAATTGGAATATGTGAGAGGATTTAAAGGGAGGTAGATGAGTAGGTTGTAGGTATTAAGGCTTGGGAAGACGAAGAGGGATAATGGGGATAAAAAGCCAAGAGGTAAGGGACGAAATGCCTTCCTTTTTGCCAGTTTCTTTGTTTTATGTTAAGTACTTTTTATTTTGTCTCATTTTCAATTCGTTTTTAGTTTTTTAGTTATGTAATACATAAGGATAGACAGAATTGCTATTATTATTTTTTTTTTGTCGTTTCTTCCTTCAGTTTTAAATTATTGTAATTTATGAAATGATTTATTGTAAATGATTGTAGAACTGTATGCCAATAAAGATTATTATTATTATTATTATTATTATTATTATTATTATTATTATTATTATTATTATTATTAGTAAAAAACAAAGGCTTCCCCGCCATTACAAATTATTACAGCTAACAAATGAGAAAATTACCATAATTTCAGTTTGTAATTAAATATAGGATTTCAGATACAAACAAAATTCAAGTACGTACAAGCAGTGTACACTCCTGTATTTTCCAAATGTGTGTAGTGGGTGTAATACTTATGGTACGACTGACAAAAACAAGAGGGCGTTTTAGTAAGCAAATTTAATTATAAGAATCTTACTCGTTCGCAATAACAGAAACCGGTTTAATTTAATTAAACTACTTCCAGAAATAACTATATAACACTAAAAGAATAGCAGTCTACAAATATACATAAATTTGTGTGCTAGCTATTTACAACTTACGTTTCAAATAGCTCACAAAACTACACTATTCCTTATTACGAGAACATATCGATTAGATACAGATTTTTTTCAGCTAAAAGTTTCACTTCTGTAATTGAATTCACGAGGACTTTGCATTGATGCAACTAATGTGGAATTGGCATTGTAAATTGGTGAATGTAACGTTTAGCGCAGTAAAACCAATTCTGGGGCACCATTACAACAACATACTGGAAACAACATACCAGCGCAACCGATTTGGATAATCTGATGCAGACAGAGTCAAGTTCATCAGATTATAAAACGGATACCTTGATTGGTTACCAAAAATATGTTCCAAATTTAGGGTTAATTGGGAAGTAGAAAACTGGTTGAATATTAGTTACCAAATTTAAAACATATATTTCTCGTAAACATAATGTGAAATTGACGAGTAAAATACTTTATGTCGTTAACTAGAGGCCTTTCACCGTTAAAAGGAAACTCCGATTTCTGAGAACAGTTTTAATTAAATAAGGTAACAATTGAATAACAGTAAAGGAAAACAAAATGATAATAAAACTAAATATTAAGAATTGATAGTTTAAAATGAATAAGTTCGTTAGGATCGACGCCGTTTGTCTATCTACTTGCTAGATGAACATCGCCTTTTTCTTGTTTATTGAAGGTCGTTTTCTTTTTCTGCATGTGTTTACTTTTAAGTATAGTTTTATAAATTGGACATTTTCTACATATTTTCTGCACATAATATTGATATAAACTTATGTCCAATAAGAATTTAATAAATAATTAGAATCGATATATTGGACTAACAGATTTATTTTTTATTTCAATTTACAATCTTAGTAATAACGTTCGGACAGCATTGCCGGCTTCTTCAGACTAAAAATAAAACTTTTTAAAATAAAATTTTTTAAAATAAGACAAAAAATTTTAATGGCTTTTGAATGATTTGAAAATAATTTATAAATGTTAAAAAGAAAATATGATTTCAAATAAAAATGAAATCATATTTAAATAAAAAGAAAATTTCAAATAAAAATGAAAATAAAAAATATTTTACCTTCGATTATTGTTAATTATAAAATCATATTCCAAAATTGTATAAAATTATGTATGATTTAAAAATTTATTACCCTCAATACATTAAACAGCCACTTTCAATAAAAAATTAAATAATGTTGAAAAATTAATTGTATAAAATTTGCATTAAAACAAAACATCATAGATAAAACAACAACTGATTTTTAAAGAATACAAAAATCAATAAAAATAAAATGAACTGCATACAATTTTTTGTAAAATGTCTGAATTAGTTAGAATGTAAATTAGTAAAAATGTTTTTATTTTAAATTTGAATATGAATTAGAAGATTAATATGAATTAGAAAAAAATTGTATTTAATTGTAAGATTATAATTACTTTGATTAATATGAGTATATCAATTTAATTTTGAAATTTAGTTATTTTATTATAATAATAAAATATGAGTTCTAATTAGTTTTATAAGTTATTATTAAATATATTGTTGAGAATTAGAAATTGGACGATTGAAAAAATTCTTGTGTTGTGGAAAAATGATCTCTTAAAAGATTGTAATAAATTTTGCTTAAATTGTTATTTTCTTATTTTCTAAAAATAAACGTTTAATTATTTATTTCTTTAGCTAATATCATAATATTATTAAAATCAAATGTATGTTCAGGTTCATGTGAATGAGAAACTAAACTTGTATCTTCCTATTATCTTGAATATATCTTTCACAACTTAATTGGTAATTATACATTCTATTTTTGAGTAATTCTTTTGTTCGTCCAATATACCTACGAATTAGTGCAATGAAAATAATTGATTTTATAAATAACATTGGAATGTAAATTAATAGATAAAAGTTGTGTATGTGAAGTTTTCATTGTTTTAGTATTATAAGTTGTTAAACAATTTTTAATTTTACATTTGTATTTATTTATTACACAATTTATTAATACATATATTGAATAGAATTTATTTTATTATTATTATTAGTGTTGATATTAGAAACAAAAATATTATTCTTATTTTATTAGTTTGATTAATATTAATTGAAATAGGATTATTATTGATTGCATCAGTATTTTGGATTGGAAAGTTATAAAATAAATTATTAATCAATTATTTAGGATAACTATGTTTAATGAAATTTTTTTAAATTGTTTTTATTATAAACATTTTTTACTCGTTTTATAAATTCTGTTAATTTTTTGTTTTATAATATTATTTTTATTATTATTTTTTGATAAAAAGAGTGTTAAGAACAAAAGTTTAGTAATCTGTTTGAATTGGTGTATTATAAAAATCAAAAATTAATTTTTACTAATATTATATATTTCAATATCAACAAATGGAATTTTATTATTTATTTCAACTTCATGAGTGATATGAACATGAAGATTATAAGTATTGAATTGTTGAATATTATTAGATATTTTGTCATCAGATATTTTTATCTTCGTTAAATGACATTCAAATTTTATTGCTGGTGAAACGTTACTAAGATTATAAAATGAAATGAAAAATAAATCTTTTTAGTTAGTTTACCGATTATTATTAATTATTATAAAAAAAATATATAATGTTGCAGTAAACGTAAAGTAATATCTTTGAGAAGTAATCAGCTAATATCCCATTCTTCTTTATAAGCGGTATTTCAAACTTTAAATAAACTTAGTATAGTTACGCATCAAATATTTTAGACAAACAAAATCTTCAACGCAATGCACATAATACATAAAATGTGAAATTTTAAAGCAAGAAACCTAAAATATTATATTAAGAAGAGTGTCGCAACTTGCGATGTAAGAAAGCTTACAATAATTTATCTACTGAAACTGAGCAATAAGTTGACATTAGTTATAAGATCTCCAGGTACTTACTCGAATGAAAAATTGAAGTTATAAAATATAATCAAGTAAGTTATCATTTGAAGCGCAGAGCAATGGATGAAGAGGAAAAATGGATGAAGAACACTAAGTTAGAATAAAATTTGGACATTAAAAAAATGTTAAAGAAAAAATAGATTTGTTTAGTTTAGAGCGACGTTCAAAAATATTATTATTGTAAATAGTCAGCACTCATTTCTTTAGATTTATAATTATTTCTTATTAATTATTATAATTATTTAATACACTGTGTGTTATATTAAATCATTTAATAATTATTTAATAATATGGAGAACGTACCAAAAATAATAAATTTATTTTTTATAATTAACTAGCCGTCGGAATCAATGTAGTCACTTCACAGTAAAGCATCTCGATGTATCTAATATTTCGCGAATTAGTGAAAATAATTTTGAATTTTAAAAACTCGAGTTTATTAGACTAATTTCACCTAACAATAATAGCAATAACAATTTACACGATAAAATATATATATATATAATTTAATGAAATTTAACTGATTGATACATTGTCTGTGAATATACACTTCTAAGCCGAGGAAAGCCCGGGAACTAAGTTTGCCCATTCTAGACGAAACTGGAGCAACAGGTTATAATCACGAGCTAATTACCCATTACAAATGGTAATTTAATGTGAGCAAGAAACAAACAAAAACAGATGCAATTATAACCTTCGACAATTCACCACCATTCAATTTTCTATGAGGCTTTTTAATATTTATGTACTTCGAAAGACGGGTGGAGGGTTTCATGTTTCATGACTCATTCAAAATGCATTCAATGTTAGACTAACGGTACTTTTAAATCTTGCTTTCTTTCCCAGAGTCACGTTTTGAATGATGGCTCCAATAAAATCAAGCTTTTCGTACGAAATATTTACTATAGCTAAATGTTTCTTTGAAAATTAATACTTCTCCAAGCTAAATTTCGCATATATATTTTAAGTAAAAAAACTAGAAAATAATTTCTTCATTATTATGTCCAATTTATGTTATACATTTCTTAAAGTTTCATGTTATTTTTAATTATATTATTTGTATGTAAAAAATGTTGCCGATCGACAAAAACTCAATTATCATAGCGTTTCAATGCATTTCTACGCCTGCGTGCATATCTACGAAAATCATATGGCCACAGCGCATTGATAAGGTTCTACATCGCTAATGCTTCATTCCAGAACCGTACTAAGAGCTGAAGATACATAATACAATAAAATACGAAAATCATATTAAGTTTGTCAATCTTTATTTGTTTTATTTTGAAATGGAAGAAGAGAACCGGATCAGCCTAACAAATTTTGAATTATATTTAGAATCAACATTATTGTCTGTCATTTAAAAATCGCGCTTCAAGTCATATATTTGCAGTTATAAATATTAAAACAATAAACCAAACTATTAAAACTTGTTATTGCCTTTCTGTGTTTAACATATAAGAAACTACGTACTTTATTATAAAAATTAAGCAATTAGAAAAACAACGAATTCCTAACCCAACCCTGAATCTCATTCAAGAGCAAATTATGTTACAAACAGAATAAAATATAAAAAGCAGTTTAGTGGTCATAAACAAATAACGATCCTGCTTTGATTAATTCTGTAACAAGTAAACCGTAACACTATGTGTGAAAAAATTTGGTAGATCTTGAAGTATGTAAATATTCTTTCATTTCATTACACACAAATTTTAAATTATCTTTATATAGGAGGAACTATTTATGCATAATAAAGGTGTATTTTAAAAGGAATCTACTATAAAGTAATAATCTCGCCACAAAAGACTGCTTTCCTTTACGGAGTTTTTCCTCTATGTTTTTCCTACTTAGCACACACAACTACTACGTTTGAATCATATATTCGCAACTATCGCTATTTGATTTACATGTGTAAGATGCGTATACACAACATTCAATTTACAGATAATTTCTAAATTAAATTTTCTTTGCACACTAAGCGATCATAGTCTAATTATTAATATAACACATTTAATACAATTTGCAAATCCACATTGATAAAAATGTTCAGATCGCAGAAGCTGACCTAAACAAATGTTCTAATGCTTTATGTATTGCAATCAAATGTTAGATAAAACCTTAAAACACATCAGTTTAGGTCACGGCAATGTAATTGACAAATAACTGGCCAGTTACATTTTAATGTCAGTTGCAAACAGTTTAAGAGCATAAGTAAATAGGTATTCCATGCTCAAATAATTTTAGACCAAAATAGTAAAAACACTTTTGCAAAAGGCTTCAAAATGCTCAACAATTGAATTACATATGTGTATATAAACGACATAATTGTTGAATATTGAAGTACATACATCTCGGTGTTGGAGCCCACATTTTAATTAAATTAAAACAAAGTGTCCCATTAAATGGAATTTTGGAACAAAATTTAATCAAATAATTTTAATAATTGCTATGTACTAGTAATAGTAGTTGTAGCTAATAGTAGCTATGTGCTAGTAAATCGACAAACCCTTCAAAATCGTTTATCTGAATAAATAATGACAATAGTTTTTTATTTTCAATCCAAGTGCTTGAAAATTGTAATAGATACTAGCAGCATCATATTAACAAAGAGAACTAATGTAAAGTTTCTATTATTTATTGCTTCATATGTGACTGGGGCTCTTCACTATTAAACATACTTAAGTATCCTTTCATATTTGGATATTTATAGACTTTCCCCAATAATGCCTAGATCTTAGCCCAATTCTCTCAGGTTTTAAATTTGATGTTCTCTTTGACTATTTTCTATTACCATTTATCTTCTCCTAGCTCTGTATTATTCTCTATTTCACTATTTTTACTTCCGTCGTAATTTAGTACATCTTCATTATTTTTGATAGCATGAATAACGCATTGTTTGATATTAGAATTTCTTTTCATTAAATCCCTAAATCTAGAATTATTCTAAGCAAATTCAACAAACTTATGTTTCCGCCAGCAAATTCCTTTAAAGGTTCCAAAATTTTAGGAAACTTATTCACAACAGAAATCGCTTAATACTGATACTCATTTTCATACCACTTTTATTTTGGCACCTGTCCTCTATTCCCGTAGAATTTCATTACTAATTTTCTTTTAAATCGTCAATTACTAATTTTACTAATAGTTTTGGAATCGGAACCCACCTCCCTCTCCTTTTTTTGTTATTATCTCCTTAAATTCACACGAAATTTTTACCTGATGATGGTTTATTTAAACCAAAACTGATCGCACGAAAACAAAAACTTTCATAAAGAAGAATAATAATTCTCAGTAATCTTTCATACATATTTGACGAAAGACGACAGTGGAAAAAAATAATGAAACAATTAAATTAAAAAATTTGTTCTTAAAAAGTATACGCGAAATTTAAATTAGGAAGGTATTGATTTTTATGAAAAATTTGGCTATAGTCATAAAAATATTTCGTACGAATAGATTGGTTTTATTGTTGCTATTATTCAAAACGTGACTTTAGGAAAGAAAGCAAAATTTAAAAGTACCGTTAGTCTATCAACGAATGCATTTTCAATTAACCATAAAACAGCAAACCCTCTGCCCGTCTATACTTAGATAAATTGGATTTATTGCCACCATCATGCTGCTCTTTGAAGTATACGGATACTAGAAACACAGCAGCAATCACGCGCATTTAAAGCTCGCTCAAGTTATTGTCTATTCTTTGCTCTCCGAGAAATTTGAATTTGATCAATTGACGAAAGTTATAATTGCACCTGTTTGTTTGTTGCTCATACTAAATTACTATCTCTAAATGGTAATTAGCTCGTGGTTATAACATCTTGCTCCAGTTTCGTCTACAAGAGATAAACTTACTTCACGTCCGAATCTTCACTCGCCGACTATCAAAGATAATTAATCAAACAGTTAAATTCGATAAAATTATATATATATATATATATATATATATATTATCGTATAAATTCTTATTATAATAATAGTTAGT
>WYDF02054327.1:0-11989 GCA_009867245.2 Adranes taylori
AAATACTATTATTTATAATAGAAATAACACATATATTTAATTAATGAAACTACTATGTAAAACCTGTCACTGTGCTAGCTAACGTAACACCGCAATGTTGCCGCTATCTTCTCCTACATTTCTAAATTTAATAGTGGTTCTTTCTGTTCGTTTTTGTTTTTCAAACACCGCTCACAATTTGTCAGTGTGTTCTCGATCTCCCTATTAATATTTGGCCACCATATGGTCCTTTTGGCAGTTTTTATTTGTTAAACCAGAAATCTCCTTCATGTATATTCTTCAGATATTGTTTCTTAGGCTTTTTGGTACTATCAGTCTGTCCATATATAGTAATACTTTGTTGGAAATTTTTATTCCCTTCCTGTATTTGAAATATTGCGTTATTTCTAAGTCATTTTTATTTTTCTGGATCGGTCAACAATTTAACACATGTTTTGTAATTGTTTTTAAGATTTCGTCTTTCTCTTGACCTTCTTGTATTTTTTTGTGCTTTCGTTTACTTTATTATTTCCCTTACATATATGTCTTTTTCTTCCAATATCTCTTCTAATTTTTGTTCTTCCTTTAATGGCGCTCTTGATAAAGTATCTAGTATGAAAAACCTCTGTCCTGGAACATACTGAATTTCATAATTAAATTTTACCAATCTCATCCTTAACCTTTGAAATCTATTGGTTAATTTGCATATTTCTTTTGTTTTTAAGATTGTTACAAGTGGTTTATGGTGTTCTTCGTACTAGTGGGTTTATGGTCCGTATCATGAACTTTTTCCCTAGTATAAACTGTCGTCAACAACTTCCTTGCTTTCTGCTAGCAAATCTTGTTTATTTAATCGTCCCTACCTGACATCATATTATGTTTTGGTTTTAGTTATTTATTCATATTGTAAACACACTAATTTATTATACAGGTTATCAATACGTCTAATAATATATATTATTATTACACCTATCCTTCTTTTTCATCTTCTTTTTGAACACCTCGCTCTCTTCATCAAGTTTATTCACCCTATCCTACACAAATTCCAAAGCCCCACCCCGCTTCTCCCAAACCACATGTCACAAGGCCACACTGAAATTTTACCTTTTTGTACATAAGTACACTGATCTTAAGAATGACATTTCGAATGCTAAGAGCGCTACGCGTGATAACTAATAAAGCATTACTTAAGCGAGAGATAAATAGGCCTAGCTTATGTTTAGGTACTTGTGATGCCCCTGGAGGTCAGTTTATAAACTATATACGTGAAAGCTTCATGGATCAAAATATTTAAAAATTAGGTACAAAAGTGTATACTAGATGGTTTAGAATATTTAATAAATTGAAAAAGCTTCTGTCCAACTGCGCCCAAAGGCATTACCGCTCTCGTTATTCCCTACGATGTTAAAAATCTATATAAAGGACTGTATTAAAAAGCCATTCTAAAATAAAGTACTCATAAATGTATTTACTTGTCATAGACATGTCCTGGTCTCGTACTACCAGAGTACTAGCGCCAAAAGTGTCCGGTGAGTTTTCTTTTTCATCATACATCTCTTCTACAAAAAGAACAGCTTTAGATTTCCGATTCGACGACAAGCTCGTACCTTGCTTCAGTATACTTTTTCCTGGAGTGGCGACTGACGAAATGGGCTGAAAATTAAATTGATGTGTGAACAAAATTGAAAATCACTTGTGATATAATACTGAAGTTTTCATTGCTATTAGAACAGAGATCATGAAGAAATTCAATCGAAACCTATAAAATATTAAAGCGTTAAATTCAATTAGCACAATAGTGTTTAGGGTAAACTGAACATTACTCTAACCCATGAATTCCCGGCCTACTCATGAATCCCCCAGTCCCCATATTTGCCTACGGCGCGAACAGCTAATTTTTCCCCACTACCGCTTTTGAGTCACTTTTTCTTCGTGTCCGATTCGCGTAACATTGGGTCCTTGGGACTTGCACTTGTTCCCCAAGTTTTATTTTTCAACTTTCATAGGAACCGAGATATTCAATGTAGTATAATAGCTGGTCTCAAATAAATCGATTGCAAAGTTTACAAAACAAGAAACACTCTGTATATATGTTAGTTTGTAATTTTAGAAAAAATCTTTCAAATAAAATTGGACGAGCTTTTGGTGACCTATATAATAAAGTTTATTCAAGTATCCTATCTTGTATAGTTCGTGAAATATATCAAAAAGGTTGTTAAATTTTAAATGTGGCAACGTCGCGCTCTATACGACTTGCAGGGATGACACTACTTTCATTCGACGCATAATACAATATACTGTAGCGAGAGAAATTTCTATCTTATAATTTTAAAACTGAATTTCTCAATAAAATAATCATTTTGAACCCCACCCAAAATTATAATGTGCACCCGCCACTTATAACAACATTTATTCAATTGCAAAAGCAGTTGCTTATTCAACTTCTTAGACTTACATACGTTTCTCAACATTCGTTTTTCCAACATTCATAGGAACCGAGATATTTAGGGTAGTACACGTTGTTCCCATTTTTCCGCTTAATCCCAACTCGCTTAATCCCTTAAGTATTAAAGGATCTTTCGATACATCAAATTTAATCAAAATCCTTCATTAAGTTTCTGAGAAAAATGCAAAGTTTGCAAAACAAAAAACACCTTGAATATTTGATTTGTGATGTTAAATTGTGATTTTAGAAAAAAACGTTTCAAACAAAATCGAATGGCCTTTATGTAGCCTATACAATAAAGTATATTCGAATGTCGTATCTTTTATTGTTCCTGAGATATTTTAAAAAGTTTGTTAAATTTCAAACGTGGCAACACCGCTTCCTATACAATGTGGCAACATGGGACTTTATTTATTCGACGTATAATACAAGGTACTATATGTGTGCCTCTTGGTTTGAAATTTCAGCCTCCTAGTTTGAATACGAAATTTCTGAACAAAAAAATGCCTCCTATCAGCCAAATTGGATTTATAAAAAAAAATGCAAAAGAAACCGTTCTGCGGGCTCATAGTCTACACTTCTCTACGAAATGTCATCCAGATGAGTCCCATAGGGAAGGAGAAATTCTTGAACATACAGACGTATGTACGTACAATCGTATAAACAGCATCGAAAAATCGACCCTTCTTTTATTTTTTGAGCAAGAAATTTTTTTTACAAAAAACTATACGAAAAATGGTTCCATATTCACTTCAAGCCCCATTCTTTCCATATACCTATTCAACCTTCTAATTATCTTTCATGTCCTCTCTAGTATCATCTATACACACAATATCGTCCCCATAGCTTAGCGACCATATCTTGTCGTTTCCTAACACCACTCCTCCACCTTGTCGTTTCTTTAACGTCGATTTTAAATCAGTCAAATGTATATTAAATAAGCTTGCACTAACCGGACATCCCTGTTTCACTCCTGCATGTACATTAAACTACTCTGGCACTTTAATTCCAACTCGTGTCAGTACCTTCGAGTACCGTCTTAATTTTAAATTATTTTTTTAATGCTCCTAACAACGTGGAGATTTATAATCTCAATATTGAGATTTATAATCTCAATATGATTGATAATCTCAATGAGATTTATAATCTCAATATTGTTTCCAGATCCGTTTAATCTATCCGTAATATAATTTAAAGGAGACTTATAGTCCCAATATTGTTTCGTGGGCGAATTGTTTCTTAGAATTATTGTACGTTGGTATTAATTTGATTAAATAATTAAGTTTTATTATTGTTGTAAATAATTAAATGAATACCAATGTACTTCATGTTTCTATAACTAAATGTTTATAAATACTTAGATTTCATTCTTTCTATCTTGACTACCATTTCTAAGAACGTCTGACCCTCACAGTTTATCACATTACTGTAAAAGCCTATAGTCCTAAGTGTATCAAATCTAATTGTAAGCCTAGACGTTCTAAAGTTATGCTGGAAAGTATGCTGCTAATTACATCCATAGACACATGCACGCATGCTTACATTTATTGTTGTATTGATATAAAATCTCATTGAAGAAATAAATTTTCCATATCTTTACCACAATTGGATAACTATTATTCTATTTTAAAATATATAAAAATTGAATCATATTTATCTTGAAAAATAATTTTATAAAACAGAATTTGGCAACATGTCTTATACTATGTTCATTAGCAAAAAAGTAAACCATACATTATGTTGTATGAAACAGAAGTTGATGAAAAGGATTGAACTGGTTGGTAACTATATAACTTAGTGCGTCCGCAGTCAGAGGGCCATCGTGCTAACATCTATCCGTCTGCGCACTTTTCGTAGTCGGAAAATTAATTTTAAATCTCTATTTACTATTTACTCAATGGTATTTATTACATGCCTATATGGTATATGAAAGATAAAAATTTAAGTGTCAACACTCGACTTCACCGCAAGATTTCATAATAAAAATGTTTGGCTCAATCGTCATTTCATGTAATTAAATTCTTTTCTAATATGAGATGGCTGTACAAAAATGCAGTAAAAATAAAATAAAGAAAATCGTACATTTCAAATTTCATGCAAATCGTTTCAGAAATTCTAAAAGCACAACACGCACACACCATACTATACAGATATTACAAAATTTCTTTCAATAAAATAGACTCTCACATTTCAGTCCAAGATAATATTTTTAAAAATTTAGTGGTAACTATGCCATATTAAGCTCTCTTTCATTAAGATAAGAATCTTTGAAGCAAGAATCTTCTTTCATATAAGAGGTATGAAGTGTCCTTCACTTTACATCACTATAGCTGTCAAATCGTTTAATGCATTTTACACGTTTAATGCATTTTAGTTCATTTGGTTGGCAACAAAGTACGAAAGCATTTTCGTTTATTGTGTCGAAAATAGCTTTTATTGACCAGGGATTTCAAATGTAATATATTGCGCTTTATTTGGCTGAAAATTGGGTATTGTTAAAGAGCTCCGACATTTGGAAGTAACGATACTGGTAGTGTAAGAAACGTTTTGGTGGCGGTCCGAAAGAAAACTGCTACTAGTCCAGATATGACTCGTAAAGTGACTTAAATTCAACGAAATCCGTCGCAAAGGGGCAGAAAAAATCGCCTAAGAAATGCATTTATCTGACTGGAGTGTTCCAAAAATATTGAAAAAGCATCTTCAAGTTAAGCCATAGAAGATACAAAAATTTCATGATCATAAAGATCGTCATCCCGAGCAGATGAAGGTACGGTTCGAAAAAAGAGTGCTTGCATACGGTTAGTGAAATCCAAATAGTGTTTTCTAATAAAAAAATTCACTATTTAACAGTTTGTAAACAAATAAAGCGATCGGGTATAACTAAGTGAAAGATCAAACTAGTATCAGAATGGCCACCAGACGTCATTCGTCTGCTCCAGTAAATACCATCAACTAGCGTGAAATCGTTTTGGAAGCTACCGGGGACAAGTAAACATTTCGGCTCCAGATCGCGGACCTTAAGAGAAAATGTTCCACACTTCATTTCGTCACCACAATGACTTTTGAAATCACCAGATGCAAATCCAATAGACTTTTCCATTTAAGCAATTTTAGAAACCAGGGCGTGCACTAAACAATATGGATGTTTTGATTCGCTAGTCAGCACTTCGTCAGGTATGGGAACGAATCGCGTTCACAGACTCGATGCAATTTTCAAAGCAAGAGGCGGATACACCAAACAGTGAGATGATTTTTAAAAAGTATAATATATTTGTTTTTGTAGTAAATAGAAATGTTGAGTAATGAATTCTCTATGGTGTTTTGAATTGGAGACACTTCATACTTCGACCCTGTAAAGTACATAGGTAAATTGGTACATGAAAGACGAAACAAAAGATGAGTTCTCTTTAGGTTAGAGCAGCGACTCAAGATTCTCCAATTCTCGATATTGATTGGTTATAACATTGTATAAAGCATATTAGCGAATAAATATAAATTACTAGAAAAGAATGTTTTTCATAAACCTTAAATCTCTAGAGTTGCTGCCAACAGAAAATTAATACAACATATAGTTTAAGTTTTAAAATACTAGTTTAAAAACTAAAATACTTACAGATTTCTTTAAAGATAGCGCTTTTTGGGACGTGTTGTTTAGAGTCAATGGTTTTTCTTCATACGAATTTTCTTCAGTGCTCTGAACCGGTGTAAAAAACAGAGAGTTGCTCGCGCG
The DNA here is from genome assembly GCA_009867245.2 of Adranes taylori. Lineage (NCBI taxonomy): Eukaryota > Metazoa > Arthropoda > Insecta > Coleoptera > Staphylinidae > Adranes > Adranes taylori. Next base: position 6,156 of record WYDF02054327.1, read on the forward strand.
TAATTTCTTAAGAGGAGTCTTTCTATCGACTGCTAATGTTTCAAGAGCAAGCTTGCTAGCCTAGAATAAAATAAAATACAAAACTATCTAAATAATCTTAGTCGATAAATAAAGTAATTACTGTTTTCTAAAACTATTATAAAAACATATGCTCGACCGAAAAGAAAGTTTACAAAAAACAAACTACGTTACTTTCGTATTTTAGGTCAATTAGGGTTATCTTGAAGAGATTTTATTTTCTTCAATTAAATTTTCTTTGTCATATAAACAGCTATAGATGTTGGGTGCGACGATAAACTAGTCTTTTTTCAGTACACATTTTCCTGATTGTCTATTATTGATTCTTCGCAATGACTGAAACTGCTGGGTTTGTCTAAAATCATTAGTTATGGCAACGTGTGGCTTTGTATTAATTACTCGTACTGAAACATATGTTTGCAAAGGGTCAATAATAACGTGACTATTGTCGAAACACAATTGCTGAAAATAAACCTGATGTGTAAAGCAAATTTTAAATTACATGTTAAAACACGTTAAAACCTAAAACACGTAAATTACATGTTAAAACACGAAGTTTTCGTTCCTATTAGAACTGAGAACCTGAAGAAACCAATAGAAATTATAGAATATTAAGAAGTCAAATCGAACATGTTCTTTAGCTAAATGGCCATTTCCAGTAATAAACAACTTCATTAAAAATGTGTCCTAATATATGGCACAAGTACAAAACTTTTATAGCAACCAGATGATTTTTAAAATACGTTATTTGAAAAATGAAATAAATATTTACTCACTTAGGGTGTTGTAATACCGAAATCAACAACTAATTAAAAACATCAATTACCAATTTTATCTAATACAAATTGAATGCTGGTTGCATTCAAAACTATTAATTCATAAGACCAATTTTCATTTCTAGTAACAACGGCTCGTGCCTTTGTGAGTCTGTCGTAGTCTTTCAAATGTTACGACCGTGATGCTAATAAAAAAGATGCTGATGATCTCTTATAATAATGAGTGAAATGGCGATGTACTTCTTATACTAGCCGCTTTTTTAAAACATTTGTTGTAACCAAAAAAATTATAATTGGTATTAGTACCTATTAAAGTCGTTACATTTGCGTGACATAAAACCAGATTGTGACACCACTTGCAAGTTCCGGAAATCAAGTGACAAACAATATATAAATGGTGGTAACTTCAATCACTCAATATCATTCGCAAAACGGAAGGTATAATAGGAAAATACGATGGCTTCGTAACGTCGCCTTCGGGACTGTGACTGTATGCCAAACGGGTGCTACCAGTTTCACTAGCAGTCACGAAAAACGGCGTCGTGCATTATTAACTAACGCTACTGTATGTCAGTGGACACTACGAGTTACAGCAATAACATACGTTCTTAGTTCAGACGGTGAAATACGGTAGGTGCTACAGCTGTGGAGCGTTGCCTTAGAGAACTAACTCTACTGTCTGCTAAACGAATGTCGCCAGCTTCACTAGTAGTATACATTAAAGACGGCGTAGCGTTGCCTTAAAGAATTAACGCTACTGTATGTCATTGAGTAAAACCAGTTACACTAACAACATGCGCATGTAGTTTAAATGGTGAGATAAGGTGAATACGTTGCCTTAGAGAACTAACGCTATTGTAGTCAGATGACTACCACTAGTTTACTATATACGCAACGTCGCCAAATTAAACTGACGTAGCTGTTGTACTACTGATATCCACTCAAGTACACAACGGTAGCAGAAAGGTGCAAACAAAACTTCACAGAGGTTCGCAGTACCACCTATGTCACTCCCATATATACTCCCTGGTATAGGGCAACAGAACTCCTACCTAACTCATACATATTATACGGCAGTTGGAAGGCATGATTATTTTTATTTACATTTCTAAAGCGATACGTAATTTACAACTTCTAATTTAAACACAACGGAAAATATATTTAATAATGCTTTCTTTTTATTCATCGCACTAATTAATTTCTTTAATTAATTTGTGATTTAACATGTTTTCGTCATATTTCTACTTTTAACATAGAATAGGAAAATCCCATTTGGCATTTATTTATTTTTCTTACACAATAATACATGTAAATATTATAGGCGGACGTTAATTTATATAGCCTGTCCCGAATTAATGTTATTTCTGTTTGTTTTAAAAGTAACTTTGTTACATCCATATAAAATTTGTTAATGACAAAATATAAACTTTACATCTTTAGAGTTTCTGCAAATGCAGACAGAGTGACCAGAGTCATACAGACACAGACCAGAGACACAGTCCCAACCTTTTTTGCGTCGAACCTGTTGTGTAGTATATAATTTATATTTATGTGACGCATTCATAACACTACGATCTTATCCTTTTTGACTACCATTTTTGATATTTTCAAAGATTAGGGTCTTATGCGTATGCATAAACTACGGTTCTTGTAACAAAACGATCGAATTAATTTCGATAAAAGTCTATCTCGTTAGCAATAAAAGTGCTAGACATTTTTCCCGATCAAGAAAATAAAATAAAGAGGCCCAGAAAACATCGATATAGTTGAAATCTTCAATCTTATATGAATGAAGAAATTTACGCGAGGTCCGTCCACGAGCGCGATCTAACTTAACTTTTGCTCTTGGATTCCGGTAGGGTTGAATGACCTTTAACTATATACTTAAATTATCAAGTTAGTGTTTATACAACCCTTAGTCACGATAATAGACTGAAGCATATGCCGCTTCCCCATAAATGAAAATGAGATTAGTCCAGTAGTACAAAATATAGACTCAACAGAGATATTTGACTACCTCCAAAGCTACTAAAAGTGATATTAAAGCTAAACATTTATACAAACATCGTCAATGAGCTCTTGAAAGGATAGTCTCAGAAGAGTATAAAAGAAGCAAGGAAATGATACCAATCTTGAAAACCATAATGGACATTTTCGGTTTCAAAAAAAAAAAAACTAAACACCAATACAAGCACTAATGGACAAAATATGTACAGCCCTCGATTACTATAAAAGATGTATTTCCACAAGTGAATTATGTCAACATATCATTCAAATCGTTTCAGTAGTTTACGAGATATTCTAAACAATTTTTTTTTCTTCTCTTTGAATAAGTATTTCAATAAACTCTTTCATATTTCAAAACAAGGAATATATATTTTTTTTAATGTTTCAATTGTTCCTTACAAAGCCGCCTTAAAAGTAACTTTAAAGTGTGAGACGTATTACAGTAAAATAATAAAAAAATCTGTATCTTTTATATACATATACCTACTACATAGATAAACTGGTACATCAAAAATGAAAAAATAAAAGTTCTCTATAAAACATGTTAAGTTTGTCATAAATGTCAAGAGTTTCGAGCTACAAGAGTGCTAATACGCTCTAGAATATAAATAAAAACTAAAACACTTACTGATTCCTGTAAAGATCGCGCTTTTCTGGTTGCGCTGATTATAGCCAGTGGTGATATACTCGACTTTTTTACAGCAATCTCAATTGGTGTTGAAAGCAGAGTGGTGTCACTGCGCAACTTCTTAGGAGTCTTATGAAGAACCAATGGTGATTCTAGAGTAATTTTGTTAGCCTACAAACAAAATAAGATACAAAACTGATACAAAACTATCTAAATAATCTTATTTACAACGAAAAATAAACTCAATGTAATTTTTTTAATCTTAATTAAAATCATCATAAAAACTCTTACACTCAAACAAAAAGAAAAGCAAACACTTTATTTTGTACTTCCGATTAGGGTTTTCACTAGGGTTTTCTTAAAGAAATCTACTTTAGAAACAAGATTATCAGGTAAAAAAATCTATTATATAAATCATACGTTCCAAACCTGTTTTGGACCGCTTCTAGATCATAGGTTCCTAACCTCTTCAGAAGTTCCTAACCTCTTGGATAAAAGTCATCAGTGATTTGCAGGATTTTAAAAAATCTTTCAAAAAAAAAACAACTAAATCGAGATTAAAACAAAAACAGCATTATCAAAAAGTTGATTCTTTAAATCTTTTAAATGAGATAATTCGCGAGCGTTACGGTTCACTCAACCTATAATTTAATGAGTATGATTGAAATTAATAATCATTTGTTTCGGAAATCGAAAGGCTCGGGTTCGATTCCAAGAGTGGGATAATTCTTACAAACACCTAAATGATTACATTAATTTCAATCATAATATTAATTAACTTATAGGTTAAGTGGAACGTGACTTATCTCATTTATTTATCATATTAGCATTAGGCGTGAAAACAAATTAATATAAAAATAAGAACAAAACACCTACCGTGGTGACACCTACCGGAAGACGCGAAAGCTATGTGTTGAAGGTAATGCTGGTAACCACCAGAATGGTAGTTTATGAAGTTACATATCGTTGATTACACAAACGTGTGTTTAACATACATAAATCGTTTGTTGTTTGAAATCCATGCCCCGCTAATTTAATGGTCTGAATTGAATACCTAACCGGATATCGGGAGGCTCGGGTTTGATTTCCGTGTTGGGTAACTTTTTCAAAGATACAAATGATAATACTAATTTCAATCATTATATTAATTAAATCATTTATTGGTGAATTAAGTACTTTTGGGAAATAAGCTTCTCAGTTGAGATCCTATTAAAACTCTCTTGTATTACTCTACATTAGATCTGACCCAAATAACATTGTACTCATTCAGGTCAACATAATATGGTTATTTGTTTGCAAAGTATAGTGTATCCTTGTTTTGTATTTTAGCAATTTGGGGTAGAACCAAATCAAAATAATTAGTATAAGTAAATAGCGCAGTAAGTTTAAAACCTTACCTGTTCCGATAATACTGAACGCAATAAGCTATGACGCTGTGATTGTCTACGATCAGCTAATATGCTACCTCTAGTGGCAGTTGCTAGTTGATTCTTCGCAGGTGTAATATGCCTCATTCCGTCATTTGCCGCCAACACTAGATCTGGGAGAATGTTTTGATTTGTGTTCTCCGGTTCTATACTTTCTGCTCTGCGTTTTGCTTTCATGGCACGAATCACGTTCTTTAATCCAGACGTTGCTTTCGCATTCGGGAACGTATTCGCTTTTTTAACAACCTAGATTCATATTGTAAATTTATGTAGATTTAAAATATAAATAAATCAATTCAACAAATTGAATATTGTGATGGAAAAGAAGTAAGGCTTAAATGTTCTACATCTCAGACAATATGAAAAAGAAATTCTGCCTGGATCGTTATCAAACAAAGGTTTAAAAATATTATCAAATATACTAAATTTTGCATGCTACTAGAAATATTATAAAGACTTTAGAAATAAGCTCAGTCGGCAGTCTTTCAACATAATATATAGTGAATACAAAAATTGCACTGACTCAAGGAGCGGGTGAGAAGATATCGGATTAACATAACCCAAGTAAATTCATTCAATTAATTAACATTGTAAGTAGATCAATTAAATGTAATTCAATAATACATAATTTAATAGAGAAAATTTTAAATGTTTAACACTCAATGCACGGCAACGACTTAAATACGTTCTTTGGGCAACGTCTTGCACCAAAACAGCTGATTTGGTATACAAATATATTTATCATTATTATTTCCTTAAGAAATCGTAAAAGATGCTTCAAGCTATTTTTATACAATCTACATGTTCCTTTTCCTATTAGTTGTTATATAATTGAAAGGGTAACACTTTACAATTCTTCACGCGAATCTGATTGAAGAACAACTTATGCCCTCATAGAATTTCGACGGGGAGATAATGCAATATTGTTCCTTAAGATTTCCAACGGATCAAAAAATGCTTTTTCATTGGTAGTAGCTC